>JAFVLL020024402.1:0-19574 GCA_021397915.2 Tor tambroides | reverse complement strand
TCAAAACACATCTGTTTAGCTGTGCATTTGTTGAATGAGCACTGTGCTACGTCCGAACTGACTGCACTGTATTTTATGTATAATCATTTTCTATTACTGTTTTAAATTAATTTTAAATCAATTTCTAATTCCTTGTTTTTATCATTTTTAATTCTTTGTTTTTATTGCTGTGATTATTATTCTTTTAATGACTATTTTACTTCCTTTTTATGTAAAGCACTTTGAATTACCATTGTGTATGAAATGTGCTATATAAATAAACTTGCCTTGCCTTGCCTTGCCTAAAGTATTTGAAAGTTATCCAAGAAACATTTTGTACATCAATCAATCAATGAATCAATCAATCAATCAAATACAATACAATGCGGTATCACTTTTGCCCCTCATATCTACACTATATTAGAATAGTGCTCCTCTGGTTGCCTTTATATTTACATGATTTTTAATCAAAACAATATTGTTTTATTTCCTTTTATGTTGCCTCATAAATCTAAAAGAGCATATTATTCATCATATATGATTGTAAATGGTACTCATAGTCTCATATACCAACCTCACTGGAAACATCTTCCTTATCTTAGGCTTTTCTAATCAGGGAACACTTTCCCTCTCCCTCTTTCTCTTCCGCTCCCTATGAATGTTTTACAGCCCTGAGGCCAGAGAGGGAGCAGCAGTTCAGAAACTTCACATAAATGCCCAGCACTCATCATATGCAGACTCTCACACATTCTCCACCGCTCTCAGGCTCCATGTGAGTGTTAGATAAGTCAAGTAGGCTGGCTGTGTGCTGAGAAGGAGGCTCAGTGTATTACTGCTCTCTATCACTGTAATATCCCCATATCATTTTAAGCCTGATACAAGGATATAAAGTGGAGAAAGTGGAAGTATAAAGTGGAATATTTTGAAAGACAGTGCTGTAATGTGGTGTAAGATTTAAACAGAAGGTAAAGCTGGCCTATTAGCATCACTTTATGTTCCTGTGATTCAGTGAAATGTGAGCTGGTTGGAAGATCCACTGAAAGTTGATCTGTAAAAATGTAAAGTATTTATATGTTGCACAACAGAGTTCAGGAATGCAATGTCATGAATCAGAAAAGCTTCATTCAGTGATAAAAAGACCATACACCCTTCCAGTCCTTGGGGCATAACAAAAGGATGGGATTACAGGGCAAGAGCTCATTCCTGGTAACTGATCTGCAGTTTTTCCTGTTTCAGAGCAGGCCATGTGACCTATTGTGGAGTCAGACGGGAGCCGAGTCTGACCTGGAGCTAAAGGTCCACTACTTTCAATCCAGTCCCCATTTTATTCCTTTTTTTTGTTTCAGTTTAGGTGTTTCAGTTTAAAAGTCAAATGTGAATGTTTCTTTTCTTTACTTAGATGCATTTAATGTCTTAGACAGAAAAAAGCTCATAACTTATTGCTTACAACTTTTCACAATGTCTTAAGATAAGCACAATAAATAATAGAGCTAACAGGAAACGTTCACATAACATTACTGGACGTTTCGAACATACAGACAACATTCAGAAATAACTTTTCTATAACTTAATGGAAACATTATAAAATGTACTAAGAACATTTTTTAGCTATGATCATTGGCATGAACACAAAGTAATAGCATACTTATTTGACTTTGTTTGATTTACTCATTGTGTGTATTAAATGTAACATAATGTTTGCCTTTTACGTTTTCTGTAAATTTGTACATCATTAGTGAAAATATAATATAATTATAATTATATATGAATATAATTATATAAATATAATTATAATGATTGATCTAACTAAAATATTGTTTAAACTAATGGAGAGTTTGGCTATCGCCTGTTGGTGTAGCATTGAAAAATTTTGCACATCCTACGCTACCACTTAATATTATTTAAAAGATTAATAGATGCATATGGATGAACATTCAAATTAACTTCTTCATTTACATTAATGTGTAAATATGTAGATATTTTTAGCAGACAACTTCTTATCAAAGCAATTCATGCACAGCTCGTACATGTATAGTGTTTATACTAAGCAGTTCATTGAAATACAGTTAAATCGAGGCCAGCATTAAAGTGTAAAAAAGCTTTATTACACAAACATAATTACAGACAGCGCTACATGTGAGTGGGACGTTTAGGCTTCTCCAAATATTAGGACACAAATACAAAGTAAAAGTGGATATAATATATTTACAATGTTATCTAACATTTGCACACCATCAATTTTCCATGTTTAAAAGTCTAAATCCAACCACGCCCGCCGAGTGCACAAGAATCTGGGGGGGGGGGCCGTAACCATCGTGATAATGACGTCCTCTCACTTGCTCTAATTGGCGTAAACCCCATGGTCTCAGAGTGGTCCTCCTCTAACCCCGCCTTTGCTTAAAGATCTTATATCGATTATTGGTCAATTTAGCTTGACTGACGTTAGAAAGTGAGGCACATCTAAGACATGATTGGACATGTGTTCTAAAAGCCACGCCCATCTTTCAGGTTCGGTTGAGGTGAAGGCGAATCTTTTCTCCCTCCAACCCAAAGCGGATATAGCTTTCGCGGAGTAGCTGATTGGTATCGTTCTTCAAGGTGGGACATTTTTCTTACCTCTTCTTCCCCGTCGTAACTTATATGATTCCGTACTTCAGTTATATAATGAATATGATCATTTTCATTATATATTTGAAATATATCATAGTGGCCACGCGTTATTTCGTAAAATGCAAAAGACAGGAGTGCAGTCGTTAGCTGTCAGAAGTTAACCAAATCAATTGCACGCGATATCAGGTGAACTACGCTTTATTCAAAACCTATGCAATATTTTGCCATTTATTTACAATCTTTAAAACTTATCTATATGACTCACGGTCAGCTTCGCTGGAAGTGACAGGGAATCGTGGCACTCGTCGTGGTCAGTTAGTAGCAGGTTAGCCATTGGCTGGTTTATGGACGGACAGTAACGTTATTAGATTAGACAAGCGTGAGTAACTCCAGCAGGAGTATTTTGAGGGTTTATATTTGATATAAAAATCTCCATGCTATTTTTTTGTGATTTAAATGAGGTTAATAGGACAGTAGAGATCGACGTATGATGTGTGCCTCCAAACCGCTACACGTGATTTAACGTTAAATGCACATCTTAAAATATGTGTTGTGTAACATTGCACTTCTTCTTTGACAGGCTGAAAGCCGGGAAAATATGCTAAAATACCATATTTCTAAATCTGAACGCTCTGCTGTGTCCGCTCTGAACATGTTTATGAATTAAAACTGTCTTAATTCTCGCCTCAGCTGATGTCGCGCACTTGCTTCAGTGATATCTGTGGTTTTATTTCTCCTCAGGTGCTCCTGGATCGCTTCACCCTCACTGCCTCGACCAGCCAGCTTCTTCTCTTCCCCCTTTACACACTGTTTTTCTCTCCCTTCCCTCTTTGCCGGACTCGCCATTTCCCGGAGTTTAAACGATTAAATCATGGATAAGACGGAGCTGATTCAGAAAGCCAAGCTAGCGGAGCAGGCGGAGCGCTATGATGACATGGCCGCGTGCATGAAGCAGGTGACGGAGCAGGGAGCCGAGCTCACCAACGAGGAGAGGAACCTGCTCTCCGTCGCCTACAAGAACGTCGTCGGGGCCCGGAGGTCGGCCTGGAGAGTTATCTCGAGTATTGAACAGAAAACCGAGGGCAACGACAAGAAACTTCAGATGGTGAAGGAGTACAGGGAGAAGGTGGAGGCGGAATTACGCGATATTTGCAACGAGGTGTTGGTAAGGGTGTACTCTATAATGCCTATATACTACAGCATATACTCTATTCTGACTAACTTTATGTATTAACTACTGATTCTGTAGTAGTTCTATACTGTAGTGACTATATACGAACTATACCCGACACGGACTCTGTATTGACTAGATTTCTGTACTGGCTCAATATATCTTGTAATCAATACTGCCTCTATATTTGCTGATGTGGATATATACGGCGTACTCTATGCTAACTATACTAGATATTTACATGCTATTACAGGCCAGTTCCAGTGTTTTTGTATTATTCATATGATACTGTAGTGTTTTTTTTATTTAATATTCTGAGTTAATTTTTAATTCTATACTTTCAGTTTTCACTTAAATTTTCATTTTGTTTTAGTATGTGCTTTTGTCTTTTTTTTTTCTATATAGCTTCATTTTTATTTCAGTTCTAATTTTAGTCATTATTTGTTTTAAAATATACTTCTTTTTTTCATTTATTACATTTCAGTGTTTTTCATCTAAATATCTTATTTATTCATTCATTCATTTTGGGTTGTTTTTACTTCAGCTTTGCAATAACATTACTGGCTGGTTCACACCAAAGATGATAACTGATGATATTCACTTTAAATTTTATAATACTAGGGAAGTCCACGCCACAACTAATGATACACAGAGGAACAATATTGTTGGAATTGCTTTCAGAATCATTTTTTTTTTTTTTTACAGCTGTACCTTGAGAACCAGTCAGAATCCACCAGACTTTAAAGTGCTCAAGCATTTAAAGCAGCAGAAACAATATATACTCGCTGTACTCTATTGGTTATATATTTGCTGTGATACTAAATACTGACTTGTTTGTACATGCTGTAAGCTGGAAAAAAATCTGTACTGGCTTTGCTCTGTACTTTTTCAGCACCATTTATAGTCTGCAGTGCCAATATACTGGCTGTACTCAGGGCCACATACAGTGTTCTAGTGTATAGCTTGGCACCTCATCACAGTGCTCTTGTTGTAAGAGGCTCTTGTGGAACTGTTAGAGGATTGATTCCTCTGAGCAGTGGTGCAGAGAGCAACAACCAAGCCTTCAGCTTCTCACAATCAATATGTATTGCAGGCAGAAGTACAGCATCTTTCTCTCTCTCCTCCCACAGGCAGTGACAGTGAGGTTCTGTGTCATCACTATTGGATTCCCACTGTCACTCCCCTGGTAGCCCAGTCATCTGTTTGGCACGCTTAGCAAACTTGTTGAAATTCTGTTGCAGCAAAGACAAGACTATTCTTGTCAAGTGCAGTAAATAAGAGTATTAAGACTGAAAATTGATGGACTGACAGATAATTTAAAGGGATAGTTCACTCTAAAATGAAAATGGTCAATATTTATGCATCATCTCATTCTGAACCTGTATGACTTTTTCTTATGAGGAACACAGAGGAAGATATTTTGAAAAATGCAATATGTTGTATATAAATATGTATAATGTGTGCAAAATATATCCTTAATATTCAGCCAGTCACACAGGTTTAAAAACAACATGGTGGAAAAAAAAAAGTATCTATTTTATGGTGACCAAATTCTTTGAAATGCTTTGTCATTTTGATAGATAAAAGAGAACTCAAACCAAAAACAGCATTTGCTTCTTGAAATTAATTTGAACTGAAATAAAACTAAATCTGAAATGGTTGCATTGGGATACTTCAGAAATATAGGAGTAGAAGATACATAAGGAATTTGAGAGAGTAATGAGAGATATTTCAAGAGTTATTCCAGTGGAATAATTCATGGATTATTGTTCATTATATCAGGTGACCAGATCACAAGAGCTCAGTGTCTATTGTCTTTCATATTGCGAAAGCAGGAAGAAAAAAAATAAAAAATTGCATCAGAGCTTTTGGTGAGTCTAAAAGATCAGAAGTTCTTGTTCATTAGAAGTACTGAGCGTTACACTAATTTGCTGACAGATGAAAGTAGGGCAACATGGAAAATGTACAACCCAGCCCATCATAGTGGCAGATAAGTATTATTTTGTAGTGCAATCTATGTCTTTTTGATTTAAACTCAAGCTGGGCTGCATATTATAATGGTTTGTCAGTTTGAAAGGAGGTAATTCTTCAGCAGCTTTCTCTGTCACCTCCAGCTCACATTACCTGCATCTTTCTCTCATAGGTCTAATAAAGGAGCTTTTATGGTTGTCAAATGCTGCAGATAGAAAAAAATTTGTGTTTAGAAACAAGTGACCTCAGCTACTTAAACTAGCCGTTTAGACAGTTTCCGTGGCGATGCGTTGCCTCGCGGTTGATGGTTGTAGTGTGCTGTTTTTTAGTAGTGCAATTTGTTTGTTTGAAGATTGTGGCAAGATAATCCGTCTGCGTGGAGGAGTATCCTTAACATGAGGGGCCCATCCCGGAAAGGGGAGTGATTGTGTGCATGCATACTGTAGGGTACATATAATGTTGCACAGGGTGGCAGGAAATGGACGTGCACATCATCATGTCAGCTACTGTTTTCTCTGCATCTCTTTATGCTGAAGAAAAGGGGAGGGAGGGCATTTAAAGAGCTGGTTTCCTGTCAGACAAAGAAAGGAGAGTGTGTGAAGACAGGAAGGTCAAAGGCTGATGACACACAGGGAGGATGTCCATTGGTGTGTTGTTTAAAGGGCATGACTCTATGAAGCCTCTCATTGACTAACAAGGGGTCAAGGTTTGACTGGTTAGTATGGCCCAGTTTGCCACTGATGGTAGATTCTGTAACTACACCATGTGACTGCAAATGAATCTTTCTACAGTGATGGCCATTTTCATACCCAAAAGTACCTATGTGTATCAGTGTTGCTAGTGTTAACTAAAAAAAAAACTATTTAAGTAATATTTATTACTGAAATAAAGCTTTTATATATATATATATATATATATATATATATATTTATACATATATATTTATATTATGTGGTAATGTGTTTTTATTAATTAAATGAAAATTAGAAATGTTGTCTTGGCAAATAACAGCAGTAAATTTAAGTTTATTGCTATTCACTAAATTACTAAAACTGAAATGAGCCAATTTAAAATATTTAGAAATAATATTATAGTATACAAATAATGCTAAAATAAATTCTTGAAAAAGACATTCAAAACAGAGGGACTGTTTTCTATGTGTGTTTTATGGCATAGTTGCTAAAATGCTTAAGTTTGCTGGTTCAAGCCCTACAAATAACAAGCACATGACCTTTCACCATTTTGCCCTTGAAAGCACTTAACCTCAGGAAATGACTACCTACTTGTTTCCATTTATGTATGTTGTTTGCTGTTATTCAACTTTGTACAGTCATGTGCAGATTAAAAGATAGTTTTACCATTTTACTTCCACAAATTGCTCATACATCAAAACCTCTCAGACTACACTTTGCAGGGGAATCAATCTCTTTTCTTTCCTCATTTGGGCTAAAGTGTCATTATTGCATAAATGTTCTGCTCTTATTAAATCCTGTTCCAGTTCCTTTTCGTGAAGTGGTAATAGCTGGATTACTGGTTGGCACAGAGGAAAGTGATCCTTGGATTCATAGACATTAGAGCTGTGCTGATTATCTGTGAAACTGATTAATTTGTAAAGTTGAGTTAAATGTCATGCTTGCTTTTGACATTTAGCATTTAAACTTTAGTTGCTGTTAACAGCAGGCAGTGAACACTGATGTTTAAACAACTTTCATTAGGAGATTGAAAATGACAGTGCATTAGTTTCTTGTTTTATCCTCCCTAATGTTACATAAAGCTTTTTTGGGTCCCTGTAGGACTTTCCCTTTGATGCCTAACTGCTGGAATGAACTGATGGCATCATGGCACGATATCTGAATGCGGTATTCTGCATAAAACATATACTACTGTTTTCTTTATTTATACTTCTATTTAGCAAGGATACATTAAATTGTTCAAGAGCCAGTAAAGACATTTATAATGTTTTAAATAAATGCTGTGAACTTTGTATTCATCAAAGAATCCTGGAAATAATGTATCACAGTTTCTACAAAACTTTTAAGCAAAACGGCTGTTCTGAATATGTATTTTTTTTTTTTTAATAGTAGTAAATAGGAAACAGGAAGTTTTAGGCAATATGAGGCCATTTAAGAGACTCTCTAATTCTAGGTTTCTAGGTTCAGGATACAGTAGCTGTTTCTAAGTGTTTCTGGTTTACGCAAGATTGTCTGCATGCGGTTTCCCTTTCTTCTGTTCCACAACACCCAAGGTGACCTTTATTCCATCAATGTTCAGTTACTCTTCAGATCACACACTTAACATGTTTTATGCTTGATGAAAGCTTGGAAAAAATCCAGAAAGCCTTATGGTTTCTTCAATATAAACGTTGTAATGTTTCATTTTTATTGCCTCAATGCTGGCAGTGGCTTTTATGTTCTGACACATCCTTGTCTGTGTTGTCATGAGGGGTGTGTGTTGCAGTGCTCAGACGTGCTGTTAAATCGGGCATTAGGAAGCACATGTGATGTGGCTTCTGCGCAGACTGTGTAATCGCAGGGTCATGTGGGGCCAGAGTACCATGACTGCCCTCTTTAGATTAAATACACTGATGTCATTTTTCATGTCTCAGTCTCTTCTTTTTTTAATTTCTTCTTTTTAGTTTCCTCCTCCATTTTTGCTCTTTTCCTTTCTTTTATTTTTTCTTTGACAGTGGGGAAATGTACACGTTTGGCACAGCAGATCTAAAATGACAGGCTGAGCATCGAAAAGGCTGGGCTGTCACACAGGAAGTCTGCACCGTTCTTTGCTTTTCAGTTGTGTTTATTTGCGTTTGCATGGTTTGTCTAACAGCCCTACTGAACCACCAACGCCCAGAATGTGGTAAACTGGGGAAGATGCTGAGTATCAGTCAGTGTAGTAGCCTCAAACTGCAGTGGAGGAGAATTTGGGTTCTTAGTATAAAATGCGAGAAACTTTGTGCTTGCTTTTTCAGTTAATATTTCATGTTTATAATGCCATAATACTGCAGTCGTTTCCAACTTAATTAATTGCTTCTGTTGTAGCAGTTTTAAGGTAGACAAACAAGCTCTCTTTATCTGTCTATCCTTACACTTCCTCTTTCTCCCCACCCTTAGGGACTGCTGGGCAAATATTTGATCAAGAACTCAACAAATGCTGAGAGCAAAGTCTTCTATTTAAAGATGAAGGGTGACTACTACAGATATCTTGCAGAGGTTGCCTCAGGAGATGACAAGAAGGGTAAGTGTTATTTCTGCTATGAATAAAAGAGCTGTATATGCATGTTGTTTCTCATATTTTAGCACAAATGTTTCCATCTCTGATGTGAATTACACAAGTTTGATCTGTGTTTGGGAGACCTCGTTTGGCTGCATCTTGTGCTTTGCTCTGGGCCAAATTGGGTCTTTGGACTTCAAGTTCAGGATGAATGAGTCTGGGTTCTGTGCCGAGTTTTTAGGTGCCTTGGGGCGTTTTCTGCACCCTCCTTGAGTCAGCTGCTTGTCCTTCTGGAAGACAGTCTTCTGGGGCTTTTATTCCCCTTCTGGCAGGCAGAACAGGAGCAGTCGTGGAGAACCAGATAGAATATGCCTCACGATACATTTCCATGCATCTAATGCTGGAGGATATTTCACCATCTTGACCTTTAGTCAAAGACCTTAAGAGTTTACGTTCTCTGATTTAAAATGAGTGCCTGTTATGTTTTTAAATATTGTGTTAAGGCATTCTTTGATTGACAATGCTTATGTATTTTCATGCTTATACCATTATATTCATATTCATACTTGCACATTAAACTGACCAGATGTACATATCAGCATATTATATTTTTGAATATTGTCTTGGGCAAAGGGGACCTTGGAGTCAAGTAAAAGGATTAAGAGATCCACATTCCTAGAGTTTTGTTTTTGGGATGAAGAAACACTGACTTGTTTCTGGAAGATATTATTTTACCAATCACTAATATTGTCATAACTTTTTTTTTTTTGTCACTACAGAAACGATAACCAACTCTCAAGGCGCCTACCAGGATGCTTTTGACATCAGTAAGAAGGAGATGCAGCCCACACACCCCATCCGTCTCGGGCTGGCTCTCAACTTCTCTGTCTTCTTCTATGAGATCCTCAACTCTCCCGAGCAGGCCTGCGCTCTGGCCAAACAAGTAGGTCTTTAGATGACAACACCACTCTGTTGCTATTTACCAGGGTTTCCGCGGGTCTTAAAAAAAGTCTTAATGTCTTAAATTTAGTTGTATCAAATTTAAGGCCTTAAAATGTCTTAAATTTTACAAGAAAGTCTTAATTATGATTTCAAGAGGTCTTAAATTTTGGGACGAAAGACCAGAATTGGGATAAGGCTGAATGTGACGATTAAACTTCAGAAGGCTATGATATCATTAAATAAACATGATTGCTGCAAGTTCTGCTGCGCTGCTTTGTGTTCTGCCGTTACCGGGGAAACACATATTTCTGCCAAACGCTCCACCTGCTGGCAGAGAATGAATGTGCATTTTCAATAAAACTGTTGTTTTGTTCAGAGTTCAGACCAATGCAAAAACTGACCCATGTTTTCACCCTGCAAACACGCAGAGCTTTAAATGTGAACTGGTGGATCAATAAGAAGACAATGCATTATAAAAATCTAAACAGTTATGTTATTTAATTGATATAATAATTTATTGATAATAATTGTTTAATATAATAATTAATACTTTTGACTCATCCATTTTCTTAAAAATGGTTTAAAGGCTGAAATGTAAAGTTTATCATTTTATAAACCTTTTTGTTTTTGTGAAAACTTGTATCTGAACTGTAAATTATGCTTTTTACAGTAATTTTACAGTTTAATATGGTACTATAGACATTGTCCTCCCCCGCTCATATGGTATTCATTTTATTTGTGCAGGTCTTAAAAAGGTCTTAAATTTGAATGTAAAAATCATGCGGAAACCCTGTTTATCTAACTTATTAGTTTAATTACTGTACACATTTCTGACAGTGTGTGTCTCATGCCTTAAAGGGACAAGGCTCCACCCAAAAATGAAAATCATGTTGTTCCATACCCATAAGATTTTTGGTTAGTCTTTGAAACACAAATTAAGATCCTTTTAATGAAACCTTAGAGATTGCTGTCCCCCCCATTGAAAGTCCAGGTTGCCAAAACTTAGAAGATCCAAAAATGTCATAAAAGCATCATTAAATTAATCCAGATGAATCATGTGGTTTAATCCCAAGTCATGTAAATGGAGACAATCACTTTATATGATGAACAAATTTAATTTATGGCTTTTATTTACATCTAAACATTGATCAACGTGCAAATATAGAGCACACAACACAAAAGTCTAAATTAAATCCTTTAATTTTGTAAAGTGTTTGTAACTTTTTGAGGAACAGAAACCTCTCTGGTTTCATTAAAATATCTTGTGTTTCAAAGATATTTGAAAGATATTAGGGTGAGTAAATGATAGAATTTTCATTTTAAGTTTAAAGTCAATTTAAATTTAATTTTTTTTTTTTTTTTTTTTTTTCAACATTTCAGCTTTTAGCTTGACCAGTAATATGAGTTTAAAGAGGGACTACCTGTAATAAGCTGTTGAGCAGGGATTTTACAGGTTTTTCTCAAAACAATTGCAAATAGGGTTGGGGCTCATTTTTTTTCATTCTTTTAGGTGTTGGTAGTAGTAGAAAATTCTCACTTCAACTTTAATTAGACCTTTAGCTCAACACGGGGACATTCCGATGGAAATTTTACCCACTTTTTAGATTTTTAGCTTTTCCTCAAGCTTTGAATTTCATCAGACACATGGTTCGCATACCAGGGGCTTGACTTTGTGGTTCTTCACGTACTTCAACTTATTGTGGCCTTGTGTTTGCAGGCCTTTGATGAAGCCATTGCAGAGCTGGATACACTGAATGAAGACTCGTACAAAGACAGCACACTTATCATGCAGCTGCTTAGAGACAACCTCACAGTAAGTTACAAAGGAGGTCATACTGACCTACAGAAAACCAAAAATAATCATCTCTGAGACTATGGAATGTGTTTTTGATAAGTTATATTACATTCATTTATGTTGAGTATTCAAAATCTAAATGTTCAGTATTCAAGCACAGCTTTTTGTCCACTTTTTTTTATTTTTTAATTAGTTATGGACCTCTGACAACGCTGCAGATGAGGGTGAAGGAGGAGACGGAGGAGAAAACTAAACACCCACATCAGTCCACAAATAAAAGAAAACGAATCCTGGAAAATACAACTTTTTACACTTCTTCATTCCTTATTGCCATATAAGCCCATGATCATTACCAATGACCTGTGAGTGTGGGAATTCCAATCAGTCTGGTTTTTTTTTGTTTTTTTTCTCTGTTTTCCACCACCTGGCTTGTGGTTGTAATGAAAGTAAATATTAAGTTAAAGTAACATTTCCACTCCTCAATTTTGTGTTTTTGTCCTTTGGCCTTTTATATGTGCAGTGTCTGCTGTAGAAAAGTGTTAGCCTCACATAAAATCAATTGTCCTATTATTGTGACAAAGCGACTAGTGTGTATATTCTGGTGAACTGAAACGTTGGAAGTGTCGGTCACAAAATGCAAAGCGTTTTGCCTCAAGCATGGCTAGTTCCTGTCCTGCTATATCACCTTCCATTATGTCTCCCTAGGGAGATCAATGTACACTTGAATGAGATAAATGTCTTGTTGACTGTCATAGTGTTGGCTTAAAATGGGCCTGTGCTTTAGTATTGATAGCAGGAAGGCTGTTGTCTGATGTACCAAGTCAGCTAGCTTTGCTCAGCCAAGTATGCACTTTTCATAGACCATTTGAATCATGTCTTCATCATGAAGGTCACGAAACACTCCTGCCTGGTTATGGTTTTCACTATAATGTGTTACCTTGCGATGGCTTGTGATGATTATAAAGAAAAAAAAAAGATGAAAAATATCATGCATGCCCATTTTTCAATATACACTGGAATGGGAACCAATACTGCATACTTGTTCCACAGTTTGGTTAAGTACTTTTCATTGCAGGTTTATGCACATGTGAGAGGATGTTTGATTTGTCAAGTGATGTCAGTAGTTATTTGGACCACTTGTGTTTTTGCTAATCATTAACTGTAGTCCCCCCAAAGCCTTGTGAAAATGTACAAGCCCTACATAACAGCTATGTAACCTGAATTAAAATGACCATTTTATAAACCATACTGTTTTGTCTTGAAATTTGTTTCATTGTTTTCTCTTGGTCTGTCCTGGTGACTTTTTTTGTGAGTTAATGTGACTAGGTTTTTATTGATGTATTTCATATTGAAATGGGACATTTATTAGTTCCGTCTCCCCCCCTTTTTTTTTTTTTAGCTAGTAGCATTTTGTTTACATCACTTTACAGAAGTGTCTAATCAAATTCTGTTATTCTAGAAAGCAAGTGATTGGTTAAAATGATTGAGTGCAGGATGAGTCATCAGTGTTTTGGTCAATTTTCCAGAAAATTAAACTGAATGAAATTGTCAGCGGCTACCGGTACACTAGCATATTGGCGACCTAACAACTAATGGACGTGCATTAAAAGCCGTAAACTTTTTATTTCTTTAAATAAAAGCAGATATATAATGACAGGGAAATACAAACATTGCACCACAATTCGGGTGTTTTTTCCTTCTTGACGCCATCATTAGATGGTTAACAGTTCTTTGAAAATAATTAGTACTTATGATAATAAAGTTTGTGATATTATCTTCCTAAATAAAAGATTTACGGCTGTTTGCATACTGCCCTCCAAATGATCCTAGACGCTGGTCTGAATTTCATGGGGTTTGAGGTAAGAATATAAAAATAGAGTCTGGACGAGACCGAGGCGGTTCTCAAAACCAAGTGCGCTCTCTACCTATACACACGATCACACGCTTGTGACCAGAGACTGACGCTGAGCAAATGCTGTCTATATAGGCAGCTCACTAGAT
Organism: Tor tambroides; assembly: GCA_021397915.2. Classification (NCBI taxonomy): domain Eukaryota; kingdom Metazoa; phylum Chordata; class Actinopteri; order Cypriniformes; family Cyprinidae; genus Tor; species Tor tambroides. The sequence goes on along the minus strand of JAFVLL020024402.1, from coordinate 5,895 downwards.
TTTGAACCACAGCCCGAGAGTTTATCCTCTTACGTAACTCATACCGCGGATACACCGACTAAAACCCATTTGAAATACCCCGTGTACTGTCACTCGTGAATATAAAATCAACCCTTTAAATCAGTCTTTTGAAAACGCCTTCAACACGATCTCCAGATAAAGTTAATAGTGATTTCCTGGCGCGCGGTGAATCTGATCCATCCATCCCACATTAAATACTTCCGGGTATTTCACTGCACTCCGATGTTCGCATGATTTGGGTTTGAGTAAATCTTTTTTCTTTATAACTTCAAGCAACATGGACGAGAGCGTCTTGAAGTGAGCGGTTTTTTGTTCTTCTTTGATACTCAATTGATACTTTGTGGCTTTGTTTTATCCAGCCAGATGTGAGCGTGTACATTGGTTTGGCCATGTCCAGATGTTGATCTCAAGCAGATTGGTAATCCATGGGATTAAATGCTGCTGCTGTGTGAAGTACTGTTCTGTACATTAACGTACTCGCCATGAAACGCATCGTTTTCTTTCTGGCGTCTTTTTTCTTGACGGAATGTTCAAGGAGACCCATTAGGGATGTCCTAGACGACGAGTACGGTGAGTTATTGGGAATGGGAATACTTTGAAAACATTATGGATACATTTAATTTGAAAGACTGTGTTGTTTTGGTGACGCCGTGATAACCATAGTGCGCTTTTTTGAAATCCCTTACTGTATTTTAAATCCCAGATCTCCATGTTTTTGTCGTTTTGTTTTTGAATTTAATGTCATTACTCAAACAGTTTATAGAGGAACTAAACTGCAAGAGCATTTTTCCTACAAGAGTTTACTATGGCAATCAGACTTTTCACCAAAATACCACACTTTTAGTTATATGTATTTAATTAATTGTATTATAAACCATATTATAAACAACAATATAAACAGGGCTAGGGCTTGACCTTAACCTCACCAGCCACTGTGGCTAGTGGTTTCCCAAAGTTATTAGCCACTCTGCATTTTCACTGGCCACATTGTTGTTGGGAAATTACATTTTTATATGATTAAAGTTTACATTAATTTTAGGTTCAAATTATAGTAATTTAAAATATAGAAGTTTCTTACTGTGTTGTTTAGATTTTTTTTAGAAGGCGGTTCTTATCAGTCCACTGCTTCACATTTACAACAGCGTGTTTGTTGTGTCAAAATATGGGTTGATTTTCATATTGTTCTGAACAAAAACAGCAGATGGGCTTATTGAAAATGCACATTCATTCTCAAAGCCTCAATGGTTGCCTGTGACAAAACAAAACACGTGCTGGAACGCTGCATGAGTGGAGGGGAGTGACAATTATTTTGCCACCCCACTCAAAGCTTTCTGTAATAATCACTTTTTTTATGCTCTACTCTGGAATTTTCAGATCTTTCATCAACTAAAATAAATTAAGAACCCCTTAAAAGAAAAATGTAGAATTCTGACAAATAAAAGTTAGAACTGAAAGGTGTAAACTCAAAAAAAAAAAAAAATTGAATTGCAAGATATAAACTTGCAATTGCAAGAAATAAAGTCAGAATTCCAAGATGTTAAGAGAATTCTGAGAAAAAAATGCCACAATTGCAAATTATTTGCTCAGAATTTACCTGAAAGTAAGAAATATGAGATGCAAACCCAGAATTCAGAGAAAATTTTTAGAATTGTGTGATTTAATTTTAAGAAAAAAGAATAGCAAGGTGGATATGAACTCACAATTGTGAAAAATAAAGTTATTGTGTTATAAACTTGCAATTCTGAGAAGGTCTGAATTGTCAGATATAAACTTGCAATTGCAAGAAATAAAGTCAGAATTGTGAGATAAAAAGTCACAGTTACCTTATTTTCTATTCTGTGGCCATAGTTGAGAAAAACTCGTTCTCAGCAATAATGGAGGGACAAAAGAGACAGATGCTGCTCTTAAAACTTGTAAATTCACTTTAAAAATAAATTTGTGCTCACTTAGTGACATGTGTAAAGTTGTTCCCTGTGACTATTTCAGACCAGCTCAGCTCATTGCTGTCGGACTTTGATGTTCTTCAGCTGTCCAGTCTTCAACAGCATTCGGCTCGTAAGAGAGACGTCCAGTCGCAAACGCACGCAGAAAGACTTCTCGGTTTCACTGCATTACAGAGGTGAACACTCATCACCCATGTACCCTGACACACAGACACTGCCAAGATTAGTGCTCAGTTATTTGATAAACTCTTCTAAATGTTTCACAGGCATTTCAGCTTGTACCTGACAACCAACACAGAGCTCTTCACTCATGACTTTAAGGCTGTGGTGGTTGGAGAGAATGGCGCTCAAGAGATGTACGAGGTCCAGAGAGAAAACTTCTTCACAGGCCATGTCATTGGTAACTGCATCTCTGTGTTTTAACATCTAAAGTACTTTTAAATGTTTAAAATCTAGCAAACTTTTGATTTTTCCCCCCCCTTGACTTCTAGGAGAGGAGAATTCCAGAGTACAAGCACATATTGGTGTCAATGACTTCACTGCTCATATTCTAACTGATGAAGCTGAATACAACATTGAGGTATTATAGCGTCATAAATCTGATTTAGTTTATGCCCCTCAACAAAGACAATACTTTGATTTTTAACCCATTCAGCCACTGTGGAGGTTTATCGAAAACCCTCGTGACGATCGGCTGCTTGTATATCGCTCAGAAGACATCAGGAACGTGAGCCGGCTGGCGGCTACAAAAGTGTGTGGCTACATCAGTGCAGATGCCAGTGAGATGCTTCCAGAAAGTGTGCAAGCAGCCAGTCCACTAGATGAAGATGAAGAGGAGGATAGTAAGTCTTTGAGTTAATTACGCATCTGGTTTAAAGTAGACCTGACACTTCTGCTCATCACAGCCGAATCTAGACAGTGAGATGCCAAATCTGTACTGTGAGACGCCACTTTATATAGTTACTTTGTCAACCATGTTTAAAGTTTCACGTCTTCTCACCTTTTGTCTATTTTCACCATCTTTTCTCTCCATTGCGTCTCTTCCTCAGGGCATCTAAGAGAGAGAAGGCAGACGCTGGACCACAGTAAGAACACCTGCCCTCTGCTGCTTGTGGCCGACTATCGCTTTTTCAAACACATGGGCCGTAGGGAGGAGAGCACCACCCTGAACTACCTGGTAAAAAGCCTTCAGTTTCGATATGAGTGATCATGTGACTCTGAAGACTGAAGTAATGACTGCTAAAAACCAGCTTTTACATCGCAGGAATAAATTACATAAAATGTATTAAAATAGAAAAGTTATTTTAATTTGTAATATTTCAGAATATTACTGTTTTTGATTGAATAAGTGCAGTCTTGGTAAGATTATTAGAGACTTCTTTTAAAAACATTAAACATTTCCAGCCTCAGCTTTTTAAATGGTAGTCTAACTAGCAAAATAATTTTAAATATTGTGGCCCTCTTAAAAATTTGCTGAGGCCCCCTAGTGGGCCCTGCCCCCTGGTTGAGAACCACTATTAGACCTTTCATATCCATTTAAAATCTGACATCTGAGAAAAAGGCTATATAAAATAGTTTTATGTCTTACAAATTTGCTTTGGATGTGTTTAGATTGAGCTGATTGATCGTGTGGATGACATTTACCGTAATACATCGTGGGATGAGGAGTATAAAGGTTATGGAGTTCAGATTCAGCAGGTAAGCTTGGTTCTTTAAGGAGAACGTGGTGAAAAGCTCCCCTGAAATGCTATTTTGGAGCCAGTAATATGAATTTGTCTGTTTCAGATCATAATTAACAAGACACCCACACAAGTAGAGCCAGGAGGTGCCCACTTCAACATGAAAGGGACTCCTGTGAAGAGCAAAGATGTCTGGGATGTCAAGAAGCTCCTGGAGGTGAGCGAGCTGGAGCTGTTGGAGCGAATGACTGAATTAATGAGAGCGTCTTCTCTGTATTCCCTTCTGTACTAATTTGAAACAATGAGAGGTGCTTCTACTTGAAAGGGAGGAATATTATTGAACACTTGTGTATTGTGTTTCACTATCCATCTCTTCCTGTGACCTGTTCGGCAGAGAACCAACAAAGAGAAAGAATGGAAGCGCTATTCAATTTGTATTCCAATTACACCTTTTTAGCTGATTTGTGTGGGATTTTTCATTTAAAATAAGTCTGTGGTTAAATTTACTTAGAGATTTTCACATTTTGTTCTACATCATAAATTATTCATAGTCATATCTCAAATGCGAATCCTGAAAACATTGAGTGATTTTAATAGATACAGTACTGTTCAAAAGTATGAGGAATTCTTTCATTGTTTGTCAGTCTCTGCATTTACTTTATTAAAAATGAAATAAAAACAGTAATATTGTGCAATAGCATTACAATTTAAATAGTTTTTAATGTTAATACATTTTAAAATGTAATTTATTCCTTTGATGATGAAGCTGAATTTTCAGCAGTCATTACTCCAGTCGCAGGGTCACATGATCCTTCAGAAATCATTCTATTATGTTGATCTGGTGCTCAAAAAACAATCCTTAGTTACTATTATCAATTTTGACAACATTTGTGTTGATTAATTTTTGATGTTTCTCAGGATTGCTTGATGAAAATTGAAATGGTTTGAAAATAGAAATCTTTTGTAACATTGTAAATGTCTTTACTGTCATTTCTTATCAATTTAATGAATCCTTGCTGAATAAAAGAATCAATTTCTTTACAAAAAGGCACATTGTTGTCCTTATATACCTTATTTTGCTTGTATATAGAAAACCAATTCATAAAAGTCCTTTAGAAATTCCCAAGGGAATTTAGGGTTCCTGATTGGCTTTCAAATTAAGGTCAAGAATAAACAGCTGTGTTATAAATGTAGTAAAAATGTCATTTTGTCTTCCGCTGCAGCAATTTAGCATTGACATTGCAGACAATGCATCCAAGGTGTGCTTGGCTCATCTCTTCACCTATCAGGATTTTGATGAAGGCACACTTGGCTTGGCTTACGTGGCTCCTTCCAAACCAGGCTTTCCTGGAGGTCTTTGCTCTGAGAGTGAGTGCCAATACCATATTATGTATGAATAAATTACGTTTTCACCATATTTGGATATTTTGTTGTTTGTATTTCTTTAGAGTGTCCACCTTCAGGAAACGACAACCGTGCTATATACCTCAACACTGGACTAACCAGCACCAAAAATTACGGGAAAACCATTCTTACCAAGGCAAGTGAAGTCCAAACAAATGTACTTGATGTAATTATTTGGTAAACCGATTTTCTGACCATATATCAACAGGAAGCAGACTTGGTTACCACCCACGAGCTTGGGCACAACTTTGGTGCTGTTCATGACCCAGATGATGTGTCGTACTGTGCGCCCAGAGAGGACCAGGGGGGCAAATACGTAATGTACCCCATTGCGGTGAGCGGGGACCACTCTAACAATAAAGTATGTCCTTCAGTGATGTGAGTTCAGCTTGGTGTCATTGTTCAGAAATCAGAATGTCACATGATGTTTTGTTTTTGTGCTTCCCTATAGCTGTTTTCAAACTGCAGTAAGATCTCCATAGCAAAGAGACTGAGGGCCAAGGCCTCCACCTGTTTCAGGGAGAGGAACAGCAATGTGTGTGGAAACTCACGGGTGGAGGAAGGCGAGGAGTGTGACCCTGGACTGCTTCACCTCAACAGTGACCGCTGCTGCACGTCAAACTGCAAACTCCGGCCCAATGTGCAGTGCAGGTACAGCTCCTCCATGTGGCCTCAACAAAAAAATACACAGATATGCTGAATTAAAGGAGCAGTTCACACAAAAAATATAATTCTGTGATTATTTACTCACCCTTACATTGTTAATTTTTAAATCTTCCCTAAATGGTGAATTATTCATTTGAATTTTCTAGGCTTCATGTCATTTTTTCCCTGTAACTTCTGCATTT
>JAFVLL020024401.1:0-20130 GCA_021397915.2 Tor tambroides | reverse complement strand
GCTGCCCTGGGGAGGGCAGAGGGGGTCAAAAACTCTGTGTTACTTCCTCCCGACCATCATTTCTGCTTATGGGGCTGTCACAGCCAAACATATCCCCTACCGTCACACTGCTGTCAGCTGACTTGGGGGGGCCGTGCGGGAACAGGCTGAGATCCATATCCATCTGCACCGCAATGTATGAATGTCCCCCTATGGGATTAATGATGACATTTACCTTCGTTTTGACTGCTCAGTGCAGTCTCTATAGTTTTCCTTACTGCGTTTCTTCCCCTTCAGCCCTTTAGAAATTGGAATTTCATCCTCAAAGCTCATAAAAGGGGTGCTTTATATATACTGCCCATCACTGTTGTTCGTTCTGAGTGCCGGTGAAGTGGATTGCATGGGCGGATATTGCCTCGCCCCGATTTTCTTTATTTAAGACAGTCGATGAAGGTCAAAGACAGTCCAATAAGCCATGCGTCTCTCACCCATTTCAGGTCTGGTTGTGATAGGAAGGTTTAGGTACATTCGCTGACTGTAAGAGGTGTTTGAAACTGAAGAGGGAACAGCAGCAAATTGGCCAATTTGTAATGAGCGAGAAAGCCCTTGGCTAGAATAAATCAGGGGGTGAACCACACCACACATGACTCAGACTGCAGACATTCACAGAACGCAAACCCTGCCATGTATAAAACAAACGCAAGACTGTACTTGTGCTTAAGGCTGTTTAATGTGCATTTAAGAGAAGTAACTGTGGGAGGATAAAGCACATTGTGTTAATGTACGCTATCGTACTTATTGTTGACAATTACTTGGTATTGACGGTTCCTCTTGGAGACAATCACATACCTTAGCAACTGACAACGTACAAAAAGGCTCTAACAAATGCTTAGAAACTAGACTGTTACATTTTCTGAAGAAAAAATAGAAAACTTGCCTTGGCATTGCTAGGTCAGTGTTTTTATTGCAGTGTTTTTTATTGGTGTTCTGAATGAAATTTTGTATGATTTAAGTATTCTTGTTTGTTTTTTTTGTTTGTTTGTTTTTACTTTTTCACAGTTGCTAGGGTGTTCAGTTGTTTCAGCATGTTGCTATGCAGTTACTATGGGTGTTTTGTTGGTGTTTATCACATTGCTAGGCAGTTACCATAGTGTTTTGAGTGTTTTCATTGTATTGCTATCCAGTTGCTAGAGTGTTCTGAGTAGTTTTAGCATGTCGCCATGGAGTTTCTAGGGTGTTCTGGTGATTTATTTTTATTTTTTGCATGTTGATAGTGTTTTGAGTTTTTACTGTTACTGTGCTGCTCTGAGTGTTTTTGTCTGTGCTGTTCCTTTTATATGTGTGTTTATTAACCCTGACAGTAGCTAGGATGTTCAGTTTGTGTGTTTTGAGTGTTTCACTTGATTTCTATTTATTTTATTGAGTGTTCTGAATAGTTTTAACATGTTGCTATAAGAGTGTTCTGAGGGTAATTCCGTGTCAAATCAACCAAATTTCAGAAATTTCCCCAGCTCAAATTTGTGATTTTTCTAATATTGTTTTCTGAAGAAAGATAAACATGTATAGTGATGATAGCCCAAATATTAAATGTCATGGATTAATATTTACTAAGTAATCCACTATTTTGTAGAGGGGGGTCAAAATGGCAATTTTCACCTGAGATTCAGAGCCAAATTACAGGAGGTTAAAAATGACTTAAGAAAGATGGCAGCATCGCAATGTTATTTTTACACAGAGATTAGTAGGTCTGTTATTAAAATATGTTGACTTTAGCCATCTTTGTTGAATTATATGCCAATGGTGACCATTCAAAAATGGGGAAACAGCACTTTTTTTTTTTCAAGTTTTATCTCCAAAGTTTGCATGCCTGTAACTCAAAAAGTATTAAACATATCTTAAAGCCCTTGTAGATTTTGGGTCTTAACAAATTTTCCTTTTGGCATCTTCATTTTTAAGGCCCTATATGGTTCGGTTCCAGAGATATTGGAATTTAAATATGGCTCCAAGAGTAAATTGTAAATTGTTAAAATGTACATATTTCCAGTGGTCAAAAACCAAATGTGGGTCACTTTGCAACAATATGATACTTATTTTCATTTAATATCTGGGAATATCTGAAGAGCAAATAATGTTGAAACTAGAGATGTATCTCGTTTACTTCTGTCAAAGCAACTGCATTGGACATACCTGTCTGAGTGCCATAAATATTATTTTTCTTAAGTTTGCATGCTCAAGAAGTATTAAAGATATCGCAATATGATTTTAGATTCTAGTTCTTAATAAACTTTTCTTTTGGAATCCTCATTTTCAAGGCCCTACATTGTTCAATCCCAGAGACACGGGGACCTCAATGAGGTTCCATTTTCAGATTGTTGAATATTCCCTATTTTAGAAGCTGAAAAGCAAATGTTGGGCACTTTGTATACAGCTGATACTTATTGTATTTAAAGCAGAATGTCTGAATAATAAGTAATGTTGAAACTAGGAATGCATCTTGTTTCCCTCTATCAAAACAATATGCACAGAACATACCTGTTGGAGTGTTAAAAATGCACTGAAATTGGAGTTGAGGGACATTATGTTTCTCTCAGTAGTCTATTCATAAGATTCAGGGATATTTGGAAGAAGGGATTTTGTTCATTTTAACAGCTTCTGAAGCTAACAAGAGTTCAGACACACAATGTTGTAACATGTTTGAATCAAATCCCACACCTCATAGGGAAAAGTGGTTGCTTTTACCACACATTGCATTCACATCAATAAACCAAGATTTGCATATCCTGGATTAATTATTATTTTTTTATTATTATTGTTATATAATTTGAGCATAGTTATAGTGGTAAAGGGCATATTTGGCATAATCATTGATAATACCTCAAACATTTAAGGTCTCTCACACTTGAAATAATTAACACTGGATAAATTTATACCCCAGGTAAATGGGATCCTGGGTAATCTTATTGTACATTTCACACTGTTCATAGTTTACAGAGAGTTAACAATTAATCCTGCTCATTCATAATCTGATGTGTCACACTGTACATTCCTAAACCCTGGGTTACTGTTATTATTTGCATTGTCAGCAGTGATGACTCGATAAACAAAACAACATTTGGTGTGAAAATGAGTAGGATACAACAATTTGAACATGGAGCTGCACCAAGATGTAGGATTCCCAATAAAAAAAACCCTCTCTTAGGAACAAGAATCAAAAATCATATTAAGATAACTTTAATACATCTTGAGTTACAGGCACACAAGTTTTGGAAAATAAATATGTATGACACTCAAATAGGTATGTCCTATACAATTGTTTTGATAGAGGGAAACAAGATGCATTCCTAGTTTCAACATTACTTATTCTTCAGACATTCTGCTTTAAACACACTGAGTATCAGCTGTATACAATGTGACCAACAACAGCTTTTTTTAAGCACTGAAATATAATATTCAACAATCTGAAAATGGAGCCTCATTGAGGTCCCCATATCTCTGGGATTGCAGGGCCTTGAAAATGAAGATTCCAAAAGAAAAGTCTATTAAGAGCTAGAATCTAAAATCATATTGCAATATCTTCAATATTTCTTGAGTTATAGGCATGCAAACTTTGGAAAAAGAATATTTATGGCACTCAGACAGGTATGTTCAATGCAGTTGTTTTGACAGAAGTAAACAAGATACATTTTTCTAGTTTCAACATTTTGTTCTTCAAACATTCCTCTTTAAAAGAAAAAAGTATCATATTTTTGCAAATTGATTTGGTTTTTGACCACTGAAAATATGTACATTTTAACAATTTACTCCTGAAGCCATATTAAATTTCCAATATCTCTGGAACCGAACCGTATAGTGCCTTAAAAATGAAGATGCCATAACGAAAGTTTAAGACCCAATATCTAAAAGGGCATCAAGATATCTTTTATACTTCTTGAGTTACAGTGAAGGAAACTTTGGAGAAAAAACTTGAAAAGTGCTGTTTTCCCATTTTTGAATGGTCACCATTGGCACATAATGCAACGAAGATTGCTAAAGTGAAAAGATTTTACTAACATGCCTACCAATCTCTGTGTAAAAATAACATTATGATGCTGCCATCTTTCTGAAGCCATTTTTACCCCCTTGTAATTCGGCTCTGAATCTCAGGTGAAAATTGCCATATTGACCCCCTCTACAAAATAGTGGATTACTCAGTAAATATTCATCCATGACATTTAATATTTTGGCTTTCATCACTATACGTGTCTGCCTGCCTTCAGAAGAAATATTAGCAAAATCAAAAATTTGAGCTGGGGACCTCTGGTTGAGTTGACACGGAATGACCCCTGAGTGTTTTACCATGTTTCTTTGCTGTGGTGCTCTGAGTGTTTTTGCTATGTTAGCCTACTATTAAGTTGCTAGGGTGCTATGAGTGTTTTAATAGGTGGCCATGCACTTTCTGTGGTGTTGTGAGAGGATTTAGCACACTGATATTCAGTTGTTTTTTGAGTGTTTTTAGTATGTGGCTATGCAGCGGCTAGTGTGATTTGAGTGATATTAGCATGTTGCCAGAGGGTTCAGAGTATTTTTTTTTTCTATGTCGCTATGCAGCTGTTGAGGTGCTCTGAGTGATTTTAGCATGTTGCTTTGCAGTTGATGCAGTTATATACCAAATTTGAATATTTAAGGGATAGTCCACAAAAAAATAAATATTCTGCCATCATTTGTTCACCCTCATATTGTTTCAAACCTGTATGACTTATTTTCTTCTGTTGAACATTATATTTTGAAGAATATTTTGAAGAATGCTGTAGCAGTTCCAATTCCCATTCAATGGACGTCAACACTCTTCAATATATCTTCTTTTGTGCTTGTGGTTTGTTCATATTCCATATTGGTTTGTTCATAAGTATAAGCAATAATAGTGATACTAGTGTACTGTGAAATATACAAAATGATTGCATACATTCAGCTTTTCATAATAAATGATTTGAGTTTATTTTTCTATGGTTAAAAGGCTACACTATCCACTAATGCTGTACGATGTTATCAAGCTATTTAGGACTGTTTACAGGAAAACTCCGGTTTGAATCCGTGCCCTAGTTTGGAGTACTATGTGTATAATTGGGTTCCTCGCATGAATAAGATAACTGACAAGTATGTTAATTGCCACCTCTCCTCCCTAAGGCAGGCAGTTATTGAGGCCTCAGTCCCAGCGGACTGCCATAAGAACCTGGCCAATATGTTCTTCACCTTCTCACAAGGTGACTTGCCCTCAAGGTCACAGTTGGTGAGAGAAAATCTCAAATCACCTTGACTGCTTGCCACTTTGTGTGACAGTTTTATCATGCCACAAGTTAATTCTAGGTTTTCTTGGCTGTGGAGGATGTGGTCAAGTGCTGTCGCCGCTTAAGACAATCCGAGTCCTTGAGTCCTCGCGGTGCACTGGACTCGTGCTTTATAAGTGATGAGGTGGCAGTGGTTTAAAAGGCATTAATTAAACAGCTTGTCACTGAATGGCCTAGCTATCACTCACGACTGTCTGAGAGTGCACATGGACTCACTCTACACATCTCTTTTTGATTTCAGATGAGGTCAGAATGTGCTTCTGTCTCTGCCTGACTTTATTCTCCCATTCGATCTCCTTAAAAGCACAGATGAAACACACATACTAATGTGTCATCATCTTGGTAATGTTTTCTGTTAGTCACCATGAACTTCACAGTGAACTTAGGTTAGTCATGCAGTGAAAGAAAAATAAATGTAAAAGCGTAAATGTTGGCGTTTTAATCATAGTTTGGGGGAAAAAAGGTAGAATGGTTTCACCCAAAAACGAAAATTTGCTAAAAATGTCCCTCAGGTCATTCAAGTTGGATAGTTTTGTTTCTTCATCAGAACAGATTTGGAGAAATCTATCGTTATTTTACTTGCACATCAATGGATCCTATGCAGTGAATGGGTGCCGTCAGAATGTCCAAAAAGCTGATAAAGCCTCACAATAATCCACATGTAATCAACATGACTCCAGACCGTCAGTTAACATTTTTTGAAGTAAAAAGCTGTGTAATTGTAAAAACAAACAAACAAACAAATCCATCATTAAGGCATTTTTACTTTAAACCAATAATATTGCCTCCACCAGTGAAATGAGCAAATTTTCAGCAAATGTTCATTTTTAGGTGAGCTATTCATTCTAGGGGACTACATCATACAATTTCTTGCACCAAAAAGTTTTGGTAGTGTTTGTTCATGTTTATAATTTTCAGTCTATAGAAATTCCCAAGAATGGGAAATTCATATGGGGGCAACGCAGATTTTGCAATGCATTCAAGTTGAGGCATGTTGATTCATCTTTTTGACCTGCTGGAAGCAGCTTGGTTTGAAAGTGAGTTGTGCTTCATACATTGCTACACTATTGTCAATAGACCTTTTTTGCCCACAAAATTTAGTTTAATTTTTATTAATGTGACGGCACATTTAAATTGTATTAGTTCATGCATTCCTTGAAAACTGAAACTAAGACCCTGTTGTTGCTAACATCATCTACGGTTTGAGTATAGCATGACCCTATTAAAGTGCGTAATATGTCCCTCACTAGCACCACCTAGTGGAGTTACAGATATCTTGAACACATCTTTTCCCTCTGCCATTGGTTGGCCAAACAGTTGGACTGGCCCTAAACTCAAGCTGGTGATTGGTGCATTTACTCTTTTTTGAATGAAGTAATTATACAATTCGTTGACTCTGCATATTAAACTGGAATTTTAACAAGGAAAAAAATACACAGAAAATACCAGTTTTTTCCCACCAAGATTATTTGGCTTTCAGTTCAAGTGCACATTTTGCTCTGTCGTGTGGCGCTTTGAGCGAAGGCTTTGGTCTGTATTACTGGCCTGTCTTACCTTTAATACCGCTTGAAAGCCTGACTTTGATCAATTCAAAGCCTCTTCATCATAAATTCAGACAGGTAGTCAACTATTCATATGACTGTAAAGCACATAGCCGCCTGCCTCTGTTGTCGTGACTGTGAGGAATCCCTCTTACTAATGAGAGACTTATGGAGAAAATCCGGTGAGAAATTAATGCTTTATGACACATATTTTTAGAAATGATTAAACCCTTCTGGTATTGAGTGAGCAAGGCTGCTTATTGACTCAAGGCAACAGACAGATTTATGGTAGATTTCTAGATTTGCCGTAAGTCCAGAAGTGATGTATAATTCACTGTTCTGGTCTTCACCTTGGATTGACTTTGTTTTGCAGATTTATTGCTTCGGAATTGCCCTGGCCTGCACTTTTTTTTTAATTGAACATCATCTGACCCAGCTCACTAAGAGAAGCAGCAAGGAAAAAGAAAAATATGAAGTAGGTCAAGGATGTGGGGAAGAGAGCGCTTTTAGCATACTGAGTGTGCAGTTATTTTTCTTTTTTTTTTTTCATTTTGTCCTCAGTGCTGTGATGAAGATGGAGAGTGAAGAGCCAGTGGATCATTATTTTGAAGATTACCCTTTTAGCACTGCCTGAAGCTAATTTGAAAAGTAAAAATGACTTTTATTTTTGAAGGAATAGTTCACCCAAACATTTATACTCATGCTCATGTCATTTGAAAGCCACATGTCATTCCAAATCAATATGTCAATCCACACTTTTTTTTTTCTGTGGATCATTTTGTAAAGAAGATTTATAGGATTTATTTGTTTATGGGAATATCATACCAATTTTATATATAGTAGGGATGTAACGTATCAAAATCTCACGATACAATAATTTTTGCGATATGAAGTCCACAATATGATAATTTTTTCTCACAATATTTTCTTGTGAAAAAAATTAAAATTTTGCACATTTTAAATTTAAAGTCTTATATCTAATGCACTTTGAGAGTTCAAAATTAAAAGCTCCAACCCATGTTCTTAACTAAGAAAACCTGAGTCAGAAAAAAGTCAGTGAATTGACTTGTACCTGAAATTTAAAGGGAACTCAACCTTCTTTTTATTTGTAATATACTGTTTCAGTCTAAATTACGTTCCCACTGGTGTTTAGGAAGTCAAACAAATTAGAATATAATAATAATAATAATAACAACAACAACAATGACCATAATAGCCATATATTGTAAAACAATTGCACTGGAAAATAAATGAAAATAAATATTTTGTTCACGCTAAACTCATAGCACTTGCAATAAATGAGTTCACTGCGTTTAGTGTGAATGAAGCTGTTCTGAGGTGTGGAAAACATGATGAGCTGATCACCTGAACACGTTTTGAAACGCTCAGGCTCAGCCAAAACAGACTTGAAGCGATTGAGCCATATTGTGCTTTCAGTTTTAGTTCGATTGACAGATACTGTGTCAAAGCATAATGCCCCTAAACACAATTTTGAAGACCATTTATGTTATAATAAGAAGTTTAAATATTCATTAAAACGCCACTTTTTGCCCAGACCCATCATTTCATATTGTCATGTGACCACGATAATATCGGGACAGTTTTGCTATCGCGATATCACGATATTGATAATATCGTTACATCCCTAGAATACAGTATATTTACAAATTACATACCAGGTATTGTATATAAATTATAATAATGATAGAAATAATAAGAAGAAATGTCTCTGAAATACAGGTAAACATACGTAAAGACTAGAATTTGCTGAAACTGCCTTGTAGACTCTATATTGATTTTTTTTTTTTTGTGCGATTTATTTAAGTATGTCACTAGATGCGACGGTTTCGATTTTGCATGGAAGCAAAGCTCTGCAGGTCTTTTGTACTGTGTAATGTATGTACACAAAACCTGTTCTATTTATTTTCCAGGGAGCAGGGTGAAAAAGAACCTTTTTTTCCAGTGCGTAGTTTATGACAGCCTTACAAACGCTGTGTTTTTCAATGCAAATGCAAAATTGCATAGCGGCTGGCCTGAGGAGGCCATGCTAATGGCAGAGTGTATTGTAAAGTTGTCATCTGTCGTCACACATTTTCCTCCCATCGGGCTCTGTTCTTTGATGTGAGTTGAGACAGTAATGTGTGTTTGGGAGAGAATGGCTGCTGCTTGCTCTGAATAGTGGAGTTGACAGCACTCAGCTGCAATTGAACATGCAGTGCAAAAGCGGGTCTCTCTCCACAGCATCAGATCGCTCGCTCTTTCTCTCTATCTCTCTCTCAGTCTCTCTATCTCGTCCTAGCAGCTTGAGCTCTGTGCTGTATGGATTCTCCATGTAAAGCCACCGCTTGCCTCTCTTCCTTCTGGTCGGGCTTCACAGAAGGACACACGCCGCAGGGCAGCTGGTGACCGCGCGGATGATCCGCAGAATCTCTGACAGACTTGATATGACATCAAACATGTCTGGCAGATGTGCACAATGGCGGATTTCGGTGCTAGCGAATGCAGCGAGTACAGATTAATTGTGCGCTACGGCCTATTCAGTAGGAGTGAATGTGAGAAATGTTATCCATTCTGTGAGATGATAGGGAAGGTTAATTGATGCACTGTAGCAACGACCCTTTTTATAGAGAACTAATTACACGTCCGCATGCTGGCTTGATGTTGATGAAAATAACCAATTAAGCGAATCATGTAAAATATCTCATAACCAGCTATGTATAATTTATAATTTTACCTTTCAGAGGTTGTCTTCAAAAATAACTAACATTCGTCAAGGATTTTCGGCTGTTATTAATTTGAATCCAATTTATTTCAAAAATGGTTTCCTTAAGTAACTATAGTGTGTTGAGTGTGTACACTAATTATTGAGGTGCATCATGGGATTGAATGAGTGCACTTGATAATGACCACTATGATTTCCTTCTACCACTTTCTGGTTTTTATCTTTTATCATACCTTCTCATTTTTAGTCAACGGTTTATTTGCTAAAGTCTAACTAGGAAAAAAAAAAAAAAAAAAAAAAATATATATATATATATATATATATTTTTTTTTTTTGGCTTAAAGTCGTGTTTCTCTGAAACTTCCAAAGTCCAATGTATCGCATATTATACAGTAAAGGCCAAGGTCACACAAAGAATGATACCTAAGATAACTATATAACGATAACTATATTAGCATCCACACCAACGATTCTGATTGGCTGCTAACAGTTTGTTGAATTCTAATTGGCTGTCAAAAAATCTCTCAAAGTGATTCAAATGTTATTGTATTAATTGTGTTGTTGACTATTCTCACAGAATTAGAACAATTATTAAAACTTAATCATTGTAAGTGTGAACAGGTCTTATGGACAGATACGATGGCTTTGTGTGACGAACACAATGAAATTTAAGTCTCTGTTAAACACCAGTTTATCCCGAACGGGAGCGAGAGAGAGGGGACTCCAGATGGAGGTCCAGAGGTGAGCTGGTAACGTGGGGAGCTTTCACTGGCTTCAGTTCATCTCACCTTTGAGAGATTGCCCTTGTGCCCCTCTTTACACTTGAGCAGTGAAATGCTTCAAATGCCTCCCACACATCTTTACTGTGTCCAGCTGAAAGCGGGCGAAGGGGTCAGATGGAGAATAACTCACTGTGATTTGAGTAGGTTTAGAGTACTAAGAGAGAGAAACAATGTCCAAAAGCATGTGAGGGACACTTGTACATGGGATTTATAACATGTTTTGTCAGTCAGGTCAAGTAATGCATTCTCTTTTTTCATATAAGCATGTAACTTCCATATGACGACATATATTTTGAATAAAAGATTTTTCAGTAGAAAATTTAAGCATTTTGATTCCCTAATTATCAGCAGTTATTGACAGCAGATTACTGTCATGTCAGTCAAACGTGGATGAAAACAGGCTTCAGACTCGTGCAGCGAGGAAAAACGTCTCTCGTGTGGAAGCGCTTTGACTTTGGTGAAAAAGACAGCAGTTGCGCTTTGCAGCTTGAAAAACTTATTCAGATCTTGAATAAGTTATACACAGAATGTGAGCAATGGCACAATACTAAAATGTTCCCACTATAATCACTGAAGCTGTCAGTCACTGAAGTTCACACCACTGCTTGTGCAGCTCAGCAGAAGCTCACTGTCTGTCCACGCAGAGTTGTGCATTACCATTATATTCAACAAAAGTCGATGCACAATAAATCTTATTTACGCTCTCTATGCTTTGTTGATTATAACGGGAGTGTTGTAGTTTGTCACATCACTTGCTTCCAGTGTTATATTGAGTGTTACCCCGTCTACATTGCATGTGAGTGGCATATCTAACAAAGAACTCCAAATTACTGCCAGTGCTTTTGTTTCTTGGGTTCTAAATCTTGTTTTTTAGTGTCTGGTGATGTGTCTTCAGCACTCAATTTTCACCGCAAACGTAAGTGATGCATAAAACAAGCATCTGTGGTGGTTCAGACTGCTTAAAACTCACTTGTTAGGACCAGTTTTGGAACTGATTGGCCTAAAATACTATGTCTGTGATTAGTTACAATGCTCAACCACTGCAAAAAGGCAACATGTTCATGATTCATGGAAACCATTGTAATCTCAGATGTTTATAATATTAATTGCAAAACTTTGATTTTTGTTTTGCCTGTGTTTTTTTGCTTTTTAGTTGTTTGTTTATGCAGTTTATTGGTTAATACTGTATTTGTTTGCGATAAACAGATTTGCACTTTTATTTTTTCAGATCTCTTCTCCACTGCAAAAATGAATTTTTGACTTGTATTACAGTACAAATATCTAAGCATTCTTAAAATATTTGTAGAATATATTTACTTGAGAAGCAAAATTACTTTGTGCTGTTTTTTGAAAAATAAAAGAAAGATCAAATTAAATTAGGGCTTGGCGTTATATCGAACACGATTGTCATACGCATCTCGTCAGTAAAGCCGGTTCCGTGATTAGTGGTAAATCTCCATCAGCTGTTTTCAAGTGGAGATGCATTTAATACACTGAGCCGTATATCACTGACAAGCTACACAATATCGAGTTCATTATCGCAGATGAATCGCCATCGATAATGAACTCGATATTGCGTAGCTTATCAGTGAACTACGGCTCTGTGTATTAAATGCCGCTCCATTTTAAAGCAAGTGATGGAGATTTACCGCTAATCACGGAACCGGCTTTACTGACGACATGCGCATGACAATCGCGTTCGATATTTCGCCCAGCCCTACATTAAGTGATTAAACAAGTTTATACTTAAAACAAGAAAAATCTGGCAATGGGGTAAGAAAAATAAACTTAATTTGAAGGAAAAACAAGTTTTGTTTTTCTTGCCCCATTGCCAGATATTTTTTATTTTAAGCATAAAAATCACTTGTTTTATGTCTTACATAATTTTGCTTCAAGTAAATGTATCTTCATTTGAGAATATTTTACTGAAAAACAAGACAAAAATACTTGTTTAGAAAATATTTTGTTTCTTTCTTTCTTTTTTAGATTTAGTTTAAAAAGAATGTGAGTTATATATGCAAAACTTATAATGGAAAATCCATTTAAATTTCTATTGAAGATGTTATTTACTAGTGTTTTAATGGAAAGTATCAGAAATAAAGTTAAACCACCAAACTATTATTATTAACAGATGTTTTCAGAAGTTAATCAGTATTGGGAAATTTATGAATTTCGGTGCATCCTTAGAAATATTTGCAGGCAGGACTGCAATTTATCCAAAAGAATTTGATTGGATGATGAAAAGTGTGCTGTAATATTATTGGTAGACATTTTTCCTCCATGTGGCCTTGGTTATGTCACAGAAAAATTGTTGAAGAGGCGGAAGTCATCATTAAACATAGCAGATTGTAAGATTATAAAACAAATGTGGCTTCCATTTAAAATTACATGACATACTGTGCACAATTCACCTATGCAAGAAAATTAAGCAAGTAATTATTTTCATGTTTTCTATAAGTATGCAATATATGTTAGGATAAACCATGAAAAGCTGTTTTGATATGACTTGTCCTAGTTGCTAAACTCCCATGTCTTGTTTGCTTTATTTATGTTAGTCTCTGTCAGAGTACTATGAGCCACATTTAACACTGACACACTAAACATTCCTCTAAATGCCACAGTTTTTCCTCATTTTACCTTAAATACAACTAGAGAGATGGAAACACAAATGTGGATTTGAACAGACAGGGAGCAGATATCACCATCGTGTCTGACAGCTTTGTGTGAGACTGTGTGTGTGAGTGAAGCAGAGAGACATTATGTGTGACAGCCCTTGTATCTGTGAGACTGTTTGTGTGTGTGTGAGACCATAAGCCAGAATACATCCAAAGCCTAATGAGGCTGTAGATCATCACAGCGTCTCCAGTTCGATCAATCCACAGGCGGGTCCAATGTTCTGTGGGTCTGAACCTGCTCTTATCAGCCAAATGCACTGGAGCACGACCGCACAGTCCAACCCCTCGGTTCAATACCGAGCCCAAATACTCTTTATTTTCTGGCAGATAACGGTGCGGCTGGAGCATGAAATTTTGAGCCTTTTTCCCATTATTGAAGGTGTAATTTTGTCGTTACACATATTAGATCTTCATGGCCGGTGCGTTTCAATAGTCAGCACATTGGCTGTAAATAAAGCTGCCTTAATGAGTTTCACTAATTGCTGATTTAGATTTATTGATTAGTTCCAGAGCTCATTTGCTTCTTAATTTGCAAGTTGAATATATTTTCAAGTATTTGTTCTTAAGTATGCAGCACAACAAATAGGGGTTCATTTTAATTACAAATTAAAGAAATTGTTTGCCCAATAATTCAAAATTTGTCATCATTTACCAAAGTTGAAGTAGTTTTACATGTGTCACACAAAATTTGTCTTTACGTAACTGATGGTTGACATGTGACTGAGTGCAGTGTTGCAGATCCTCATGCAAAGCTATTGTTTGACTACAGATGATTTGTAATGTAGTGCAAATGCTGTATGCAGTATTATGGTAGGGATGCACAATATTGGTAGCATATCAGTTTTCAGCCAATGTTTGAGTTTTATTGTTATTATTATTGTTGGTATTGGCCAAGATTGTATATTTAGTGAAGTTATTAATGTAATTTCGGGAGGAGTACGTCCATCTAATCTTACAATTAATATCTAAGTATAAAAAAAGCCTCTTACCACTTCCATTGTTAGTTCTTTCGGCATCCCTCCACCTCCCTATCTCCTCCTTTATGCATATTTATTTAATTTATCCTTCTGTCTATAGGGGGGCTATCGGAGCTCGAGTAGAATATCCTCTCTGAGCCCTCCATTGCAGACATCAAGCCAAATCATGCTAAGATTATATGGGCACACGAACTCGTGAAATTGTGTATGCTCTAATATCCTCGTCATCTAACATTTACTTAAGAGTAATTACGAAAATGCTAATAATTTAATAACACTGTTAAAGGAATAGATCACCCAAAAATGCAAATTTGCTTCAAATTTACTTACTCGACTCAGGTCATCCAAGATGTGGAGGAGTTTTTTTTCTTGCTCATCAATGGACCTTCTGCAGTGAATGGGTGCCGTCAGAATGAGAGTCCAAGGAGCTGATAAAAACATCACAATAATCCACAAGTAATCCGTTTTTAAGTTAAAACCATTGTTTCAGGCTAAAATTCAAGTCCTGTATTCATAATATTACTTTCTCTAGTGAAAAAGTCATCTGAAGCAGGTGAGAACTCTCATTGTGACGGCACCCATTCACTGCAGAGGATCCATTTGTGAGCAAGTGATATAACACTTTCTCCAAAACTTTTCTGATGAAGAAACAAACTCATTTACATCATGAGAGAGTAAGTAAATTTTCATTTTTGGGTGAGCTATTCCTTTAAATGTAATCTTTAACAGATTTCACAGGAAATATAGTGTTATTCATTCTGTATTTTAGAATGCTTTAATGCCAAATTTCACTTTTAGCATTTAAAATAATTTGTTTTCATTTTGTAGTCTTTTATTTATTTGTTTTGGACAAAACAGTATAGAAATATAGTATCTGTAATGTATCAGTTATCAATAATCAGTATCCGTAGTATTAAAGAAAATGTTTTGGGTGAACAATTTCTTTCATTTGCTACAGTTCCATTCCTTAATAGGCTGCTGAAGAATTGCTCTCAGGTCAAACTGTGTCATTAAGACATTTTATTTTAATTCTGAACATATTCACCCAAAATAAAAAACAGAACAAAGGAAAAGATCTGTGTTTTTGTGCTTTATGTTTCACTCAGGAAAAACAGACAAGATGAAAGTCTTTCAACAGTAACAGTCAACTTTGTAAATACTGGTCTCCTTTATCTATCAGCCTTGAAAAAGCAGGCTTTTCTTCTTGGAGTAAAAATGCATGTAGGCATTGTTAATTGGCTGCTCTTGCTATTCATACGATCTTTTTCATTTTCTGACTATAAAAGGTCTTTTCTTGCAGCATGTTCATCCACCAGATGTGCCACCAATTCAAGGTTAACTTCCGTGCATCCACGTGTCCTTGGACAGATAATACGAGCATCAGTAATTCTGGGCAGGGATGGGCTTCTGACTTTGCCATCCCCAGAGGAGGAATTAGGTTTAATTTTCATGCCTCTTGTTTTAATGGAAATATGCTAAACAAATATAAAACACCATCAACAATTGAATGCAAATCTAAAGAGTCACTTATTTATTTATTTTTATGTGTGTATTTCTTATGGGTTGATTATTTAAGGCACTCACTGACAGAAACATAAATTGTGCTTATGTTCAAGCTCATGACCCCAAGGCTTTCACAAATTAAACAACATTTTGTAAAGAGAGATGAGACAATGAGAAATGATTTGAAGAAGATTTAATCATAACCTCTGAAGAGGGTGTGATTGGAATGGCTTTTCAGAAGGATCAGTTACACCCCGAGTCTTTGTGTCCATACATATTATTATGTGTATGTGTGCTGTCTTAAAACCCACAATGTAATCTACAATATTGTGAAGCCAACATTAGAAATTGCTCATTTAGAGAGTCTCTCTTCTAGTATTCAGCACCTTACATACAGTCAGAGTAGTTATATCAGGCACAAAAACAAGAAGGATTAAACTGTGATGGTAGCATTAAAGGGATAGTTCACCTCAAAATGAAAATTCTGTCATTGTTTACTTATTTCATTCCAACCTGTATGACTTCGTCTGTGAAACACAAAAGAAAATGTTTTGAAGAATGCTGGTAACCAGACTGTTTTGATGACCATTGACAGATTTTATGGACAAAAAACACTGAGACATTTCTCAAAATATTTTCTTTTGTGTTCCACAGAATAAAGTCATTTTTTTTGGGTAAACATTGTATATTGATTTTTTTTTGCAGCGCACCAGCATTTAAATATCAGTTAATTGGTTATTTGATCAGCAAATTGTTTATTTACATGCATGAACGGATGCACTAAAATGAATCACTTTCCACTGATGCATATGAAACAGGATATTGTTTCAGTTCATTTGGCTGTAAAGCTGTGGTGTTTAATGACACAACTCACTGGAAAAAGTAGCTCATTACTGGAAAAGCTTCATGGCAGAAGAGCTACTGAACAAATTAGTCACTTTTAGTTAGTTACACCCCAACACTGATTTTAATCATTGAAAACTGCACCACCAAACACAACATGGAACAGCAGGAAATCACATCAGCGGCCAATAAAACTCTCAATAACCAGACTGCATGTAAAAGCATGGCAAGATATCAATAAGTTCAATAATTAAGCATAATGTTGGAGTATATCGAAATATTGGGTGATATGTATTGCTGTAATTACTGTAGATAAAGCAAGGAAATTGTGCCATTATGGGGCTGATAAAGGAGCACGATGGAATGGATTTCTCCTCAATTATTTTGTGGCTCCATTTACACATTTAATGAATTAAAAACTAATTGCATCACAAGGGAGCTTCAGATAGACTGTACAAATGTAGATTTTGTGATGAATTTATTAATCACATGCGATACAGGAAATTGTAGCAGCTACTTTACAATCAACTTCCTACTAGAGTGTTACTGAGCAATGAGACACTGAATGCTGATATTTCTTAGATTCAGGATTCTTAGGTCATTATCTTGAAGTGTGTTTTGTTCATAATCTTTGTTATTTAGTCAGTTGATTAAATGATTTGTTTTTAATACAAAAATTATTGCAGTAAGAGTTGCTGTATTTACTTAGTGTTGAAAGTACCAAAGCAATAATGGAAAGGAGTTAAATCTGCCCTTGGTTCAAGTACTTGACTCCGGTCTACTCTTGTGACACTCCATCGCAGCTGTTATTTCAATTCCAATTCATTTGTGTAGCACCTTTCACAATACATATTGTTTTAAAGCAGCCTTAGTGTCTTACAAACCTCCACGGAGCAAGCCAAGGGCGAGAGTAGCCAGGAAAAGCTCACTGAGATAGTTAGACAAAATGAGGAGGAAGACACCTTGAGAGGAACCAACCTCTGAAAGACAAATTAAAAAGTATGCAGTTTCTGCTCTACTAGTGTCACCTAGCGGAATTATAAAAATGGAGCATATTTTCAAACAATCCTTGCAAACACTCATCAAAACCGTTCTCGTTGTGATATCTTACCATTTTTTTTTCTGGGGCTTGACGGTAAAGAGTTAACAACTGAGTTTAGCTTACTATGTCGAGAGGAAACTCCTCAAGTTCGGCGTTTTGACTGAAACCCAAACATTCCATCAAGTTCTATACAAGCACCTCTTGTGCTTGCACTTGTTTTGCCACATTATCTGTTGCTGTATATTTTGACATATTAAGTCTTCAAGTTTTGACTTTTGTAACCAAATATGAATTACTTTTCCATGGTCCCACTCCAGCTAAACACCCTATGGCTCAGCCTGCTACAGTAGCCATGCCCCAAACTCTCGCTATCGGTTGAATTGGAAAGAGATTGACAGATCTAGGTTGACAGATCTCTCTAAATGTTTTTATAGTGTCTGGGAGGCTCAATATATACACTATAGGGAGAAAAGCCCATGAATGACATACCTGTATTAGTGAGTAACCAATAAACTTGGTTAAGAGAACATATTTTGCCATATAAATTTAATAAACTCGGAAAATTTAATAAAACCTTTAAACGGATATGTACAAGAATATACAGTCACATACTTGATTTTGAAGTGCACACTACCTAGTATACTTGTTTTGTAGAGCACACTACCGCATACATGCAAATTAAAGGGATAGTTCACCCAAAAATGAAAATTCTGTCATTAATTACTCACCTTCATGTTGTTCCAAACCCGTAAGACCTTCGCTCATCTTTGCAGCACAAATTAAGATATTTTTGATGAAATCCGAGAGCTTTCTGACCCTGCATAGACAGCAGTGAAATGACATGTTCAAGGTCCAAAAAGGTAGTAAGGACATCGATAAAATAGTCCATGTGACATCAGTGGTTCAACCGTAGTGTTATGAAGCTGCGAGAATACTTTTTTGTGCACAAAGAAAACAAAATTACCTACTTTATTGATCAGAAGACTGACATGGAAGAAAGAAATGGTTGGTTATTTTTGTTTTCCTTGCACACAAAAAGTATTGTTGTAGCTTCACATCCACTGATATCACATGGACTATTTTAACAATAGACAGATACCCTAAAAGGAGACATATGCTGAGTATGCATTATGATTGGATGAGATGGAAACATATAGGGTATGAATACTGAGTCGAAGTGTTTCTCTGTCACACACTCTGCAGATGCTCTGTATGAATTTCTGACCTTCTTGCAAGAATAAACCCTCTGTTTTTTTATTCCACAATACTCGCTGAGTTATTGCCCCACAATAAGAGTTGGAAACATTTTTCCACAACACTGTGCGCTACAAAACTAGTATAAACTAGGTAGTGTACACTAGATGATGTGTACTTGCTGTAAAGAAGAAAATGTTTATTACAAAGGGATTTTATATTGCTATTTGTACACTAAATTAAATGTACAAAATAATTTTCACTCAGACATTACTTGTAAATTTCCAAAATAAGTACTAAGAAATGGCAAGTAACACTGAACACATTATGGCAAGTAACACATTCCCTGCTGTTATTATAAGACTAATTATGTCTTCATTAGCATAATCTGCTAATTTGTTAGATTAGATTAGAAATGAATCACTATACTTTATGTTCACCATGACAGAAAAAAAACAACAACAGCCTTAGTCTAATAAATACACACAACAGGCCAGGAGGGGCTTCATTATCAAGAAAGTCGCAATTCCAGTTATGGAAATAGAAACCTTTACTGACGATAAGAGATAAGAATATTTCAAATTAGCTGCTTATTATGTGCAAAATTATAATAAGAAAGGTCATTTAATTTCGATAGTACGGTGGCAATCAGAAATGTCCTCATAAGGGACGAGCAGAGGCTGAAGGGGAGGCGATATGCAATATATCTAAATGAATCATGCACTGTTTGATCCGCGGCTGATATTAGATTTTCCCTCTTTCTTATTATTGGTCCTCCCTGAATTGGCCGAGTGATATAAACACTGATGACAGCTTTAGTGCCGCCGACTCTGTGCATTTACGCCTGACCACGATGTGCTGTTGCTCGGGGAATACGAGAAGTGTCTCACTGATAAAGCCACCTGCAATATTTAGATTTTTTTTCCTTTTTTTCTTTTTTGATGTAGCCACAGAAACTGAGCCGTAATATACTTTCTGGGCCACGTCTGGGAGAGAGTGGCAGTGTTAGAAGTAGTCTGCCTCACAGACCACTGCACAGGAAAAAAATAAAGCGAAAATAGGATGATGAAAGAGAACCTGGTGGCGCTGCAGTGACATATCTCTGTTTCTAACGTCTGCCCTTGAAGGGAGAGAGGCAGATATAGAAAGCCAAGCGAGAAGGGCGAGAGAAAGTAAGGTTGTACACAGGTAAATCAAAGAGGGAGAGGGGAATTGTGGGTTATCGAAACAAGTAGTTTCCAGCCACAGGTAATTCACCCCACAGATGATGACTTTCATAGCCCTGGACCTGTATTCGATCCTGTGGGGATCGGTAAATCTGTCAGAGAGCGAGTAAACTCCATTCCCCCCTGTAATCTCATTTGCCTTTGATGACAGCGGTGCATCACATGATGTCGGCGGTTTGGCAGTGGCAAAGTCGATCCTGGCAGCCAAACCCATCGACCACACATCAGCTGCTGTTACAGCCGCAAAAAAAAATCCCATTATCCATTCCGGAAATCCATTATCTGCTAATGTTTTTTTTTTTTTTTTTTTTTTTTTTTATTT
>JAFVLL020024400.1:0-11843 GCA_021397915.2 Tor tambroides | reverse complement strand
CACAAAGGAGTCTGGAGTGATACACGTTTAGGTAGATTTTGAGGCGCATTACCTTGAAAAATGAAAGTAATCCACAGCATCCTCAGCAGCTCAGAAGTTATGAGAAAATTAAGACTCTTATGTTCATTCTTACATGCAAACACAGAGCATTGGAATTGCTTGAGACATTGTTGACATTACATATGCTCGAGCACGGAGAAAATGAAGGACAGCGTAACCGCTGAGGGCGGAAACTATAGCAACGCAGGGCTGTCAATCAACCCCCGTGGCCCGGCCCTCCGAAATGTGATGTCACACTGCGGTGAGAGTCAAAACGGCAGGCCTAGTGAGACTGACTTGGTTTAAAGGGGATTAAAAAATGAGGAGTGGGTGGATTTTTATTATTGTAGGGTGGTTGTGTTCACACACTGCCAACAACACATTTATGTCCAAACACCATGTAAAAGTGGATTTTGCATAATAGGTGCCCTTTAAGGTTTGAGAACATAGTTATGAATGGATTTGGATGGACCTCTGTGATTTCTTTGTTTCATCCACTGCTGCATCTGGAGATCTGCGTCTGAAATTTTTATGACGTTCACAGACCTAACCTTAGGAAACAGTCTCAAGGTGGGTGAAAACAAAAACTGCATTTTGACCAATAGAAAGTCTGTGTCAGCCGTGTGTCATGTGCTCCCGCCTCATGTTTCCATATTTGGTTTGTTTCTTGTCCTTGTTAAGTATGATTATCAGTTAATTATGTCCCAGCTGTGTTTTGTTAATTATCCTGTGTATTTGTAGTCCTGTCTGTTCATTTAGTGTTTGTCTGGTCTACTCGTTACTCCCCAGTGTTCCTGTCTGTGTCAGCCTTGCCTTGTCTTGCCCTGCCCTGCCTTGTCTTGCCCTGCCTTGTTTGGATTCATTAAAGACTGTTATTTTGAGTTTACATCCTCGTCTCATGTTCCTCGTTCATCCTTGCTGTGTGCACCGTGACAGAAGACCAGACCATTACAGTAAGCAGCTCCCACTCACCCCGTTTTGTTTTCCGTTTTTGAAAGTCTTTTATTTTGTTCCTGTGTGTTTGTCCCGCGGCTAGGAAGTCACCGCTCGTTATCCCCCACCATAGCCCACTGCAAGTCGGCGTGGGAGTTCGGCGAGATCGCCGTGAGTCCGCTGACCGCGATTCCCTCAAGTCCGCCGCCGTCCGCGGCTCTCTAAAGCCTGCTGTTTGCGGGGAAATCGAAGCCGCGGTCCGCGGCTCCCTCAAGCCTGCCGTTCGCGGGGAAATCACCGCCACCGTCCACGGCTCAAGTTCACGGGCTGCCGCTCGTTCAAGCCGCCGTCCGCGGCTCTCCCAAGCCCGCCGCCGTCTGCGGCTCACCCATGCACACCGCCATCCGCAGCTCACCCAAGCCCGCTGGCCGCCGCTGACTCATGCCCGCCGGCCGTTCCTATGTCATGTCTGCTGGCTGCGGCTCCTTCAAGCCCGCCTGCCGTTTCGATGTCAAGTCTGCCGGCTGGGGCTCTCTCAGCCCACCGGCCATTCTGAAGTCAAGCCTGCCAGCCGCTACGATGTCAAGCCCGCCGGCTGCGGCTCACTTCAGTTCCCGATTCCCGCGGATCCAGTTCCGTAGTCACGGCCAGGAGTGCCATTGCCGGTTCCAGAGGATCCAGTTCCCTAGACACGGCCAGCAGTGCCGTTCCCGAGTCCCGAGGATCCAGTTCCCTAGACACGGCCAGGAGTGCCGTTTCCAGTTCCAGAGGATCCAGTTCCCTAATTTCGGCCAGGAGTGCCGTTCCCAGGTCCCGTGGATCCAGTCCACATGTCACAGCCAGGAGTGCCGTTTTTAAGTCTTGTCTTGCCCACAAGAACATTTTAATCACCTTGTCTTGTCGGTCATGTCCATGGAGACTCATCTGAGGCAGGTGGCTCCTCTCCTGTCGCGGAAGTGGAAGCAGTTGCTGAGGAACCCTGTGAGGGCCCCTGAAGTCATGTCATGCCCAGAAGAAGCCTCTGCTTCCGAGCTTAGCCCAGCTTCCTGTTCCTGTTTGTCTAGCCCGGGAGGACTGTCCTGTTCCTGTTTGTCTAGCCCCGGAGGGCTGTCCTGTCCCTGTTTGTTTAGCCCCGGAGGGCTCCTGATACCCCGTAGCTGCCCCATGGAAATTTGGGGGGGGTAGAAGGGTTCCGGCTGGAGTAGCCGGGCCGAGGGACGAGGCCATGGCCACAAGGACCACCCTCCATGGCCTCCTGAGCTCCCTGCACCCCCATGGCCTTCTGAGCCCCTTGCTCCGCCATGGTCTCCAGAGCTCCCAGCTCCGGCATGGCCTCCGTTCTGACTGTTCCACTCTGGAGGTCCCCGTCCTGTGTTCCTGTCCATGTCTGTCCTGAGGGGCCTCCAGAGTGCCCACCCCCCCTCCCCGGTGGAACTGTTACGGCACGGGACGCGCCTTCCGGGAGGGGGGAGTTATGTCAGCCGTGTGTCATGTGTTCCCGCCTCATGTTTCCATATTTGGTTTGTTTCCTCTCCTTGTTAAGTATGATTATCAGTTAATTATGTCCCAGCTGTGTTTTGTTAATTATCCTGTGTATTTATAGTCCTGCCTGTTCATTTAGTGTTTGTCTGGTCTACTCATTACTCCCCGGTGTTCCTGTCTGTGTCAGCCTTGCCTTGTCTTGCCCTGCCCTGCCTTGTCTTGCCATGCCTTGTTTGGATTCATTAAAGACTGTTATTTTGAATTTACATCCTCGTCTCGTGTTCCTCGTTCATCCTTGCTGTGTGCACCGTGACAGTCTGTCCTTCTCTCTAATGTTAATAACAGACATTAGAAATGTCTGTTGTTGATTTTTATCTCCTGCTTTATGTCCAAACCAATTTTTTCATAAACAATGAGAAACCATAAAAAACTTTCAATTTGCCATTTCATTAAAGTGCTCGGTTTACACTTGTGCATGTCA
The DNA here is from genome assembly GCA_021397915.2 of Tor tambroides. NCBI lineage: Eukaryota > Metazoa > Chordata > Actinopteri > Cypriniformes > Cyprinidae > Tor > Tor tambroides. The sequence goes on along the minus strand of JAFVLL020024400.1, from coordinate 8,908 downwards.
CCGGCTCATCAGTCTGCATCAGAACTGTTTCCTCAGTTCAGTGTTAAGCTGGAGGAACTGGTGAATTAAATGAGTTCGCAAAAACCAGCATCATTTGATCATATACGATATTATATTGGCTCTTTTCGAGTTATAATGACTGTCAGGCATGTGTTACTTGTGTTACTTCCTTTTTTAATCTCACAAACCAGTAGTCACTAACATGCGTTTTATGAATCACCAAGGACCATGGTTTCAGCTAAAAATCTTTTTTTAGTTTTCTACTGTCTTGGATGGCCTGCGGGGAGTAAATCAACACCAAATTTTCATTTTTTTTCTTTCTTTTTTCTTTTTTTTTTTTGAATGAAATATCCCTTTAAGTGTAATATCATTGGAGTGACAATGTGGATTTTAATTTAGTATGATATGCCTTAAAAATGGGTCTTGTCATATATATTTTATAATTTTTTGTGGTCCCCAGGACCTATCACAGAAAGATACCACAAATGTCTCTGCCAAAGATAAAAGAGGAAGGAAGAGAAAGGTAATCACTCTGTGCACTTTGCTGGTGGTTCTTGTGATTAGGTTACATGACATAACTGCCATAAATTAAATATTTGATTTGGTTTTCACAGATTGAAGCTGAACGAGACTCTGATACAGAAAACTCAAGCCCCACTTCAAGTGCTCCTGGGTTAGATTTATTATCAGCAGGTGCAGATTGCCCTTTCAAGCTCTGTAGATGTTTTCTTGTATTTAATGAAACAACACATCTATAAATATATATGTGGTGTCTTTTTTTCTTATTTATTATTATTTTAGGTGGACCAGTTCCATTACTAAAGCGCAGAGGAAGGAAACCTAAAATGGAGAAATCACTGCAGGTGCAACAACGAGCTTCAAAGGAGCCACTGAGGTTAGGTGATAATTTACAAATGTTTGTGTAAATAATATTACAGATGAATTATATTATATTATATATTATACATTATTATATACCAGTGTAACTATAGGCCGGAGGAATGAAAAGGTAAGATTAGAAGGGATTGTTTATTAATAATTAGTTAACCTTATAATTTACGTAATAAGGTGAATTTATTGTGTTGCATACAATCTACAGCCATTTTGTCCCCTTGTAATAAGTAAATACCTACTTGAATGAAATGTGCAAAACAATCATATTGGATGCTTTTATTAAAACAACATAAAAGCTGATTCGATTTGATTAGTCAAAGTGTTCTCGAATAACATGTGAACAAATTTGACAAAGAGCATGCCAAAGTGGACATGAGGCTATATCTCCACAATGTTGCAGCATATTGAAACCAAACTTGGTGTGTTATGACAACCATAACCTGAGGTTACTTGCACAGTTTAGGTCAGAAGATATGAAAAATGGATCTGTTAGCTTATAACTTTTGAACGGATTGGCCAAAAACCACAAGAATAAGCTCTTTAGACCAGTCCTGCCAGCCAAAAGTTATGGGTTTCATATTGGTAGATGAAACGATTTTCATTTAACGTGTCAACAAATTTTGATGGCATGATGCTAAACTGCATCTGAGTCTGTATCTCTGCGAATCTTTGGCGTATTGACATCAAACATTGTGTGTCAATACCCAGCAAGCAATTTTGCATTTAAAAGACATCTATTAGCCATCCAAACACAGCCCTGACGTCTAGGCTAAAACAAGGCAAAATTTGGGCTGTCAGTGAAAGTTTAATAGATGTCTAATCATAGCCCAAGAGTAGACTAGTCATCAATTAGATCGCTATTGAAGGACTACATGTCTAATAGACAGTGAATATGGGCCTAGGCTAAAACAAGACTGAATTTGGGCTGTCAGTGAAAATTTAATAGACGTCTAACCATAGCCCAAGAACAGACTCCATCCAAACAAACAAATTAAATATAAAGCTTTTTATTAAGAAAACAACATTTTTAACAACTTAAGACTATACAAAAATGATACATATATAAAATAATTAAATAAAATATTCTAAATACAGTACACTTAAATATAAAGATTATAATAAAAAAAATATGGAAAATTTTAACAACTTAAGATAAAAAAATCTAATAACTTAAGATATTTAAAAATAATAAATCTAATACAAATCAAGAGTATGGTATCACACTTAACATTAAAACATTATGGATAAATGACAAAGTAAAATAAAAAAGATTAACCCTTTTGTTGGTTTACTTATTTAAAAAAATAAATAAAACAACCAACAGTGAACTTAATTATTGGTTTTATTTCTTGTTTAAAATGTTTCCCAACTGCATTCCGTCCAGCTCTGTTGCTGCCAGGAAGTTGGTCATCACAGCATCTGCCAAATAAGAAAAAAAAAATACATAAGAAAAGCTTTTTTGACATAAACTTTTACTTTAATTACACTAATTATGACAGGGAGTCTCTTTTGCTTGGATGCACACTAAAAACAAAAATGACATATATATTGTGTATCACCATTCAGCCTAAAAAAAGAGAGATGCTCTCTGGTAAATGTTGTGTGTTGTACAGACATACCTCTAATGACTGAGAACAGTGCAGTCTTTACAAATGCATCCTTCTGCAGCGGACCACCCCCCTTCAAACTCTAAAATATAATACAGATTGAGGTGGTTAACAATTGCGGACAAAGAATAACATTTTAAAATGACCAGTAAAGGAATTCTTTTTTTAAATTTCTGATTTGCGTTGTAACTCATTGAGTATTGACACCACAATGTTTGATTAATGTGGCACGTTTTGTAGGCTTTACCTGTCCAGCATCCTTCTGGCTCTGTCTTTGAGGTTTCTTCCTTCAATTCTGCACAACTTTGACACCTGAATAACACATGTCAATGTCAGTACTTGTCAGGTTGTATTATATGCTTCAGTGTACAAGTGTTTACCAACCTTAAACACTGATGCCCATTGACCTGCAAGTTTCATCACTAGCCCTATAAAACTCTTTATTTCAGTAGTTAAAGTCTTTCCCTGAAGTGCCCCTACAATCTGTCTCTGCCTCCAAAATTGTGTGGCACAACTGACTTCATAACACAGCTGCTGTAGCTGCTGTAACTAATAAGTAGCCCAGTACACAATTTAACCTCAAGTGTACATGGAATAAGAAATTCACCCCTACCGTTTTTCAGGCATGGGATCAGCTAGAGACAAAAAAGCAGGAAAATCTGACCACGCCCCAAGTCACGCCACGCCCCCAGCACTTATTATTAAAAATATATATTTTAGCACATTAAAAGATATATCTTATGTTGTAATAATACATACTATTGTCTTGTAAAAAAAAAAAAAGCAGCATTTAATAATCATGATAACAATATAATATAATATAATATAATATGATATACTATACTATAATAAAGTATAAATAGAATTGTTAGTATTATTAAAGTACCTGCCAAAAGTTTGGAAACATTGCAATTATTAATGATTTTGAAATAAATATCTTCTGCTCATCAAGGCTGAATTTATTTGATCAAAATAACGTAAAAAAACAGCAATATTGTGAAATATTATTACAAATTTAAAAAAAAGTTTTCAATTTTAATATATTATAAAAATGTAATGTTATTCCTGTGATGCAAAGCAGAATTTTCTTCATCATTACTCCAGTTTTCAGTGTGACATGATCTTTTAGCAATCATTACATTTTATTTGACTCTCAAGAAACTTTTCTGATTATTATCAATGTTGAAAACAATTTTGCTGCTTCATATTTTGTGTGGAAATGGTGATACACTTTATTTTTTCAGGATTTTTGGATAAATAGAAAGTTTAATGAACAGCATTTATTTGCATTTATCAAATATATTAATTAAATTTGTTAATGCATTTATTAAATAGAAATCATTTTAAATGTCTTTTCTCTCACTTTTTATCACTTTCATGCATGATGAATATAATTATTAATTTCTCTTTTTTTTTTTTAAATCTAATACAAATGTTTGAGTGGTATCATTGTTTCCACAAAAATATTAAGCAGCAAAAGTTTTTAACATTGATAATAATGAGAAATGTTGCAAATGAGCAAATCAGCATATTAGAATGATTTCTGAAAGATTATGTGACACTGAAACTTCTTTTTGTAAACAACAACAGATTTATAAAAGTTTCTAATGAGGAATTTTGCGTTCCCAAATGCAAATTAAAGCGGCTCAAACCAAGCGCAGCTAGCACTTTCAGTGAATCGAAAAAAACAGTACTGTAACAGCAGACATGTAGCGTGTCAGACTACAGTCTATTATCAGTGTTGGGCAAGCTACTTGGAAAATGTAGTGAGCTAAGCTAACAGTTACTCTTCATTAAATTAAGCTTCACTACACTAAAGCTACAGCCCTGGGAAATGTAGCAAGCTAAGCTACAGCAACATGGCAAAAGTAGTTTACTACATCTAAGCTATTTTTTAAAAATTCAGTTTTATATTGAACCGACATCATACCAAGTCAATGCTCTCTCAGTGATCAATAAAACTGTCAGTCAAGCAGATAGACAGGCATAATAGTTCAGGTTAATTGTTTATTCAACCACTGTTCCAAACCAATTTGGCAACAAAAATCAGTATCATGTACAGGGCCGGATTTACCTCATATTGTGACACAGGCAAAATAAATTTTTGCTGTCAGCCGGAAACCTGCTATTAGCAGTTGGTATTGTGGCTTTATGGTATACACATAGCCTACATTTACACAAAGGGTAACACTTAACAATAAGGTTCATTAGTTAACATTAGTTAACTAGTGTAGTTAACATGAACTAAGAATGAACAATACTTCTGCAGCATTTATTAATCTTAATTTCAACATTTACTAATGCATTATTAAAATCAAAAGTTGTGTTTGTTAACATTAGTTAATGCACTGTGAACTAACGTGAACTACCAATGAACAACTGTATTTTCATTAACTAACATTAACAAAGTTTAATAAATACTGTAATAAATAATTGTTCATTTTTCACTCATGTTACATACATTAATGAAATTTTATTGTATAGTGTTGTTACTATATAAATGTATAGGCCTACAGATAGGCTACGTTTATTTGCATCGTTGCATGTGTCATTATATTATTAACATTTCACCAAAATCAAGTTCAAATATGAAGTTTCTGACCAGCGAAAGTTTTTCCCCGTCATTACCGCCACATGAGGCAGTACGTGCATCGCATTTTCATTCGTTTTCATGAACTTGCAGGTTATACAGTTTTCTGTCGCTATAATGGCGCTCAGTTTTTTTTTTTCTGTTATTTGGCCAAAATATCATATTATAAAAGATTCAGCGCTTCGCACAAGCTATTTGGCTGTGACCTGACAACAAATGACACTCTTCTCTGCTCCTTAAAAGCAAAAGAAAACAAAACATGAGCCTTTATAAATATAGTGTTTCTTGAGTAAATAAAACACTGTACTTATTCAATCAATAGTTCTTTATTTACCTTCAGACTGCAAACAAGCTGAGATGCTCCAATCTGCGCGCCACACTTCATTGACGAGGTTTAGTGGCGGTGGCGTCACTTACTGATCCAGGATCAGTGATCCTTAGCAGTTATATTTCTGATTTGAGCTTGACTTTCAGAAATGCTTTGGAAAATGTAACGTTAGCTTTTGTTGACGCTACCGCGCTACTTGATCAAAAATAGAGCTTCGCTACTGAAAAGCTATTTGATTCAGAAAACAGCGATGCTACCACCACGCTACTGAGAAATGTAGTTACACTAGTAGCGTCACTACTTGTAGCACCGCTACTGCCCATCACTGCCTATTATATAATTACATCACAACCGTTGCGAATTTTATGACAGCACTAAGCAATCTCACATTCTCACCACCATTCATAAAAAGTTACCGGGTCGAGTAACACGTTTCAGCGCCGATTCTACTCGTGTTTGGTGCTTTTAATCATTTGAACGCTTTTTTTAAACTGTCCTGCAGATGGTGCCGCAGCTCGTACAACATTCTCAGGACCATTCCGTCCATGATGTTTTAGAAAATATTCTTTTTGCAGTTTATTTAGTTAATTGCTTAAGGTCATTTGTGCAATTTAAATCATCATGCAGTAACCCCCCATGATCTAGATGAATCACATAGGTCCCTCAGAGGTCGGAAAATAGACGGTAACACTTTAGATTACAACCCGCAAAGAAGTACGTAAATATACTGAATTTACAGTGTACATTTCTGTAATTATAGTGTACCTATAAATAACGTACGTGTAGGTATAAGGGAACAATGTGTTACGTTTGGGTAGTAAAGGGGTAACAATCTGTAAAATTACAAATCATTTATACTGTAAGTATTTTGAAACTAAGGGTAACTATTCTAATATTATGTGGTATGTATGGCCTAAACAATAATCTTATGTTTAGGAGTGATTTAGAAAGACGATATACGTTTTATAATTTTATATTGGTATTTTATTATAGACCTACGTATTTTAACCATTCTGTAATTAAAGGAAACATGATGGAGATTACTGAACAAAACTGGACATCTAGTGAAATGAGTTAATGAGTTTCTGCTGTGATTTATAATTACGAGTCTACTTACCTTATGAAAGCTTATTTGTCGATCTCAGCTGAGTCACACCAGCAACTTCCCAACACCACTATCACCAAATAACTTTGCATGATATACCATCAAGCTTCAATGCAGCTTAAAGCAAGCGTACCGCTTTCCAGCTGTTCGCAGAAAAAAACAAACGATACAACATTTGTATTTCCATGGATGTATACTGTGATGTTTTTACAACAAAAAAAAAGAAAAAAAAGAGGGTTTAATTTGGCCATCAAACAATAAAATTGACAACTGCAATATTTTTTTTTCTCTGTGCAAATATACACTTGTTCTGTGTTTAAGCCCAAATTGTTCCTTCCTTATTCCATGTAGTTACAGCGTAAGTGGCTACAACAAACAAATTGTTCTGAACAGTTCTGAATTGTTCTGAATTGCTTATACAGTATAGGTCATACATACATACATACATACATTATATATCAGGTACATACATTATATATCAATGAACATGGTGCCTGTTTTATTTAATTCAATTTTTTTGTTTTGTTTTTTGTTTGTTTTTTAAACTAAAATCACACACAATATGACAACAGTAACAACACAGGCAACAGATAATAAAAGATAAAAATTTATTACACCAGTTCAGAAAAAAGCAAAGCAACTCAAACTTATACAGCTTATACAGTTAAACCAGATTCTTTTTGAAAAGCTTGTTTAAGAAGAAATTTAAGATTTTGTTCAATTTGTTCATGTTTTTCAGCCACTGACGAAGTTAAACTATTATGGCCAAACCATCATGTCAATAAACACACAGAAATAAACACTAAAAGTCAAGATTAAACTATGTATTATAGCGAACCTACAGGATTTTACCGTCTTTGATTTTACCGTTTTGATCCACGTCTTCAAGCACCATTTTGACTAGTTCATAGTTCCTGGTTTCAGTCGCCGCTCAATGTTGTGAGAACATACTCGGACAAAACCCTCCAGTTTTAAAAGAACACATTCCAGTCAGTTTCAAAAATCTCTCTCCTCTCCACTTCGATTAGTTTTCTTGTATTTTCGACACACATTCCTGTAGTCTCAAGCGCCATTCCAGCTGTTTCCAGTTCCCGATCAGCACATTCACTGCTCTAGTTTTAAACACTCCGGACAGTTTCAAAGTCATCCCTCATATGCGCTTCGATTAGTATTTTCCTATTTTTCACACGTTTCCATCTTAAGCACAGCAGACACGGATTTTGTCACACACAGAACCGTTCACATTTGAATCTCCACCTCAGGGTTGCCAGGTTTTCACAACAAAACCCACACAAATGCTACTCAAAACTAGCCCAAAACTAGCCTAATCGTGTTTCGAGTGGGGTTCCCCGGTAAAAAATTCCCCGGGAAAACCGCAGACTTGGCAACACTGTTCCTAACCCAGGACCACTGGTTTACTTATACTGATATCAACCCAAACTGGGTCAAATCAAGTCAGCTTCCTAACCAAACAGTCTCAAACGAGCTTTTGGATTGAAACAATAACCCAGCGTGTTTAAAATGTAGGCCTACACAGTATATGTTTTGCTAAATCGCTTGCAAATATATTGTATAGCCCACACATAATATTAGAATACGTACCCTTTAGTTTCAAAATACTTACAGTAGAAATAATTTGTAATTTTACAGGTTATTACCCCTTTATTCCCCAGACCTCACATATTATTCCCTTATACCTACACAGAGGTACTAAATAGGTATGCTATAACCACAAAAAGCTACGCTGTAAATTCTGTTTACTTACGCAGTACGTTGCGGGTTGTAATCTAAAGCGTTACCAAATAGACTCTCGGTGCGTTCCAAATGGGATATAGGCACAATGGCTCAATAGGCTCAAACATTTAAGGGCACTTCGGAGTAAAAACAATCATGGCCGCCATATTGAAGGGTTGTTCCAAACCGAAGTGCTCAAAACTGACCACTTCAAAGGGCCCTTCGGAATGAAGGATTTCGAAGGGTACAACTGATGGACACTTCGGGCCCCCATGATCCTTTGCGCTTATTCTTTCCATGATGACGGCGCCTCCATGTGGGCACGGGATGACGACGCAGAAGGGCACTTCAAGAAACGGTTGTTTGGTCCCCTACACCCTTCAACCCTTCAAAGCTCTCACTCTGGAGGGTAAACCCTTTGAAGGGATTAGGGCATAGGGATGAGCCCTTCCGAATGGAACGCAGGCTTGGTCGGCATTGCTGGGAACGCCAACAAAAACGTCATATCCGTTTATGCCATGGGGCAAACCAAAACAAACCATTCGAATTAATGTGCGGAGACCTTGTTAGGCACTTGATCTTTACTTTTTGTTATGATTTCGATTGATTTTTGCTTGGTGCAATGCCGAAAAGTTGCTGTGTGGCGTTCT
>JAFVLL020024399.1:10000-14973 GCA_021397915.2 Tor tambroides | reverse complement strand
TCTTATTGAATATGCATTTGTAGGAGTTTCTCTTTCAGACGCTAAATTTATGGGAGGAGAGTATTCAAATGAATCACGCAACGAGATTTACTAACATTTGTGCGCGTCAAATTACTAGTATTTGCACCATTATTAAAAACTATTTTGCGCTTGAGATGGCTGCGATTGTTGCTAGAGGAGGCACCGCAGAGAACAGGGAGCGCGGGCTAGAAGGAGAGGAGTTTTTCCACACGTATTTGTTTGGAATGCAAGAACACCACGAAAAGATCGTTTGCCAAGCCGTGTTATTTTTATTTGCTTCAGGAAATAAAAGACTTGGAACCTTCAACTAGGAGTCACTCAATACCAGCTCTATCAAAACTTCCTGTAACCCTTCATTTTTTGTCATCCAGTACTTTTCAGTGTATTGTGGCTTCTTTATTTCTTTATTTCTTTATTTGCGACTGCTCTAATTTGCACTGAGCTTGGTATATTGTGTTGGTCGATATGTAAATGAGATGTTCTGTCTGTGTTCTTTAATTTGTGCGTTGTTAGTAAATCACCTGCAGATATTTCCACACCCATCAGCTCTGTTTTAGAATTGCACTCTCACCCTAATTTGCCCTGATTAGTAAAACTGGCTCGTGGAGTGTAAGTGAAGGTCAGGTGAGCAGACGCTCCTCATGCCTCTGGGTGTTTATTTTCAGGCCTTTAACGTTTCTGGGTCTGAAGATCTTCTCGCGGTTCGGCGTCTGTGAGTTTCTGAGCTGTCCGGAGGCGACGCTGCGCTCCTGGCTGCAGATCATCGAGGCCAATTATCACTCCAGCAACTCCTACCACAACTCCTCACACGCCGCAGACGTGCTGCACGCCACCGCATATTTCCTGTGCAAGGAGCGCGTCAAGGTGAACACAAACAGTCATGAACCTGACATCAAAATCCATAAATCCAAGCCAAAAAAACATTGATCGTATGTGTTGATCTGTCTCGTGAATTCCACAGTAAAATGAGCAGTGCATTGGGTCGTCAGCACCTGTCGGTTTATTTACAGGTGTTTGAAAAAGAAAGAAAACGTCCAGTATGAGACAAGACCATCTGAGCGTAATTAATATTTCCACTGATCTTTCCTAATCAGTCATTCACAGTCTTCACATCTATTAGGGGTGCAACGGTTCAACTTACTTGGATTTGTATCATGATTTTGGAGTCACAGTTTCGGTACGATTTGGTATGTGCTATTTTTAGGGAAAAAGCTATACTGTCAAAGAAAGAAAATAAGAACAAATAATCCAACTACAAGCAACGGCACAAATAAATACAATAGAGCAAAGAAACAAATAAAATGAACAGTTCTTTCCAGTTTTTAGGTAGGTCTAACTTTAGTTTTTAGGTACAGGAATGAAGTGAATGGATCAAATATAAAATAACATTGCATATTTGTCTGAATAAATTAAATATTAATCTTTGTTAAAGTTACAAAAGCTGTAAAAATCAAGAGCGGTGTGATTTCCTTGTTGTTTGATTAACATAAAAAAAAGTTGTTTGCTGATCGTATTAAACTACTAAATATAATACTGAATATAGTGTTTTCACTGCAAAACATCACAGCAATTTTTGAGAAATGCTGAAAATGTTTATGCAGCAAAAATCAGAAAAAAGTTGTTAATCCAGCGGGACTGATTAATGTGGTGCAGGTGAGGAGCGAATCTCCATCAGTCATGACACACAAACACGATCAGTACCTGGCTTTGTGAACGGTTCGGCTGAGCCGCGCTTCCTGTTGCTGTTTGTGTCCTGTCATCCGCACAGAACAGACTCAACTGAAGTCATGTGATTCACAGTTGTTTGACACCGCATTGACTAGCAGAGACGTGGTCGCCAGCATAGGCTAATGAAAGACGTTAGCGCAGCGATCGCAGCTCAGTGCAGCTTCATGTTTCTGTCTCTTTCTCAGCAAAGTCTGGACCCCATAGACGAGGTGGCGGCTCTGATCGCGGCGACCGTGCATGATGTCGATCATCCTGGGCGGACAAACTCCTTCCTGTGTAACGCAGGAAGTGAACTGGCCATACTGTACAACGACACGGCCGTGCTAGAGAGTCACCACGCCGCGCTCGCCTTCCAGATCACCACCCGAGACGACAAGTGCAACATCTTCAAGAACATGGAGAGGTACGCGCTAAATTCTCGTCTTTGTCCCTGTTTTCCAAACGCTGTTTCTGTATCGCTCTGTGGACTGAGCGTTAGATGTGCTTGCTGAGGTGGTGAACTGTGTTTGTAGTAGGGGTGGGAGAAAGAATCGATTCACCTATCGCGATTCTTTTTAAAGCTATTAAAAAATCGATTGTTGGGCGAAATGTATCGGTGTGTTTGACGATCAGTGCATGACATCACCGCGAGAGCATGCTCTGATGACATCATACAGCGATCGTTCTGCGTGCACAGTGCCGCTGCATTAGATGACGTCATATACGTTTAAAGCCGTGCGAGAATGCAAAACCGTGACGGAGGCAGAGGATCAAACCTCTTCCAGATATCTTTCTGCACCTTCACGCTTTCAATCCCAAGTGTGGAAACGCTTTGGATTTTACACACTGCTGGGAAAACATGACTAAAACGGTATGCAAAGTAGCATGGCACTTTATTTTATTTCAGAAAGTAATTTTTCTACTCATTTTGTTGAACATTTGACTATTATATTCATGTGCAAGTTCAGGGTTTTGGTATTTAAAGTTTCGTGGTTCAAGGTACTTTAAATATACACTGTATATGTGTATGCATATTGTGTGATAAAGTTGTGATGCATTGTTTTTGTTAATATAACTCATGTACAGTCTCTTTTAAGGGCATAATCAAGTATTTTCCATTTGTATAGTTTAATAAGCAAATAAAAATTACAATAGATTGTAATATTGAATTGCAATAGTTATATAATCGCAATACCAGCCCTATTAAGTCTATCATTCAAATTTTTTCCATGGTCTAAAACAAAAAACAAAAATCGCAATATGAATGCAGACACTATTTGAACTGAACCGAGCTGGACGATGACATCACTGAATCAATGATGAACTAACTTCAACTGAAAACTGAGTGTTTACTGTTGCCTTTTTGCATTATTACACAGTATTTTTCCCATTTAATTCTGTAAAGCTGCTTTGACACAGTCCGTATTGTTAAAAGCGCTGTATAAAAAAAGCTGACTTGACTTGACTTGTTTGATTGACAGGTTCAGCACGCGTGTGTGTGAGTGCAGTATGATGTGATCTCTTGCGTCTCTGATGGTGAATGTGGTCTCACTGGATCTCAATGCATTTCAGACCCTGTTTACACCTGTATTGATCAGATCTTCTGACACACACTCACTCACTCTCACTCTCTCTCTTTCTTTCTTTCTTTCTTTCTTTCTCTTTCTTTCTTTCTTTCTCTCTTTCTTTCTTTCTTTCTTTCTTATAGGAACGAGTACCGCACGCTCCGGCAGGCCGTCATAGACATGGTCCTTGCCACTGAGATGACCAAACACTTCGAACACGTCAACAAGTTTGTCAACAGCATCAACAAACCGCTGGCAGCACTGGAGGAGAACGGGGTGAGAATCACACTCACGCACGCACACACACACACACGCACGCACACACACAAACACACACAAACAAGCACGCACACACAAATGCACACTCTCTCACACAAATACACTACCAGTCAAAAGTTTTTGAACCGTAAGATTTTTAAGTAAGACAGCAAAAACGGTACAATTTTTAAAAAAAATTTTTTTTACTATTTAAAAATAATTGTTTTCTGTGTGAATGTATTTTAAAATATAATTTATTTCTGTGATCAAAGCTGAATTTTTAGTATCATTACTCCAGTCACATGATCCTTTATAAATCATTCTAATATTCTGATTTGCTGCTCAAGAAACATTTATTATTATTATGTTGAAAGCAGCCAAGTAGAATTTTTTCAGGTTTCTTTGATGAATAGAAAGTTCAGAAGAACAGCATTTATCTGAAATAGGAATCTTTTGTAACATTATAAATGTCTTTATCATCACTTTTGATCAATTTAGAGCATCCTTGCTTAAAAGTCTTAATTTCTATAACCCAAAAAAAAAAAACAAAGCTCCAAGCTTTTGAATGGTATAGTGTAGAGGTCTGCATTCCCGCAGGACACAACCAGATTTAATTCCAGGATTAAATTCCCGAAATAAAACGCGGCAGCGGTCGGTAACTCTGGTGTAATTTGAACGGGAGCGGGCGGTCTAACAGTATCCCGTTCCTGACGTCCTTTCAGAGCAGCATATCTGCGCTTTATCCTGATTGACCACCGGTACAGCCTGCACTCAGACTGTTATATGCACGCGCTGCACGCATGAACCGGTGCTTTCTGCGTCACGCATTTTATTAGCGAGGTCTGTGAGCAGCATGGGCATAATGGTGCTCAGAGCAGACTGTAGCCTACCGGGGGTAAATATACGGCCTGTTGTGATAGTTCCTATTGTGTTGTAAATGTTAAAGGAATTGTATCCTGACAAGACGAATAAAAATGAGAAGTACAATTTTGTGCAGACTACTTTTATTTGTTAGCCTATCTCTCTTTCTAGTAGTGTTAATTTAAACGTGAGATTCTGGAAATGGAATCTAAATTTAGCGGGAACGGTCGGATCGGGAAGAAATTTATTCTAAGTGGACAGCGGGTGAACAGAGAGAATATACAGCGGGAGCGGGTGAACAGAGTGAATATACAGCGGGAGCGGGTGAACAGAGTGAATATACAGCGGGAGCGGGTGAACAGAGAATATACAGCGGGAGCGGGTGAACAGAGAATATACAGCGGGAGCGGGTGAACAGAGAATATACAGCGGGAGCGGGTGAACAGAGAATATACAGCGTGGAGCGGTGAACAGAGTGAATATAGCGGGAGCGGGTGAACAGGAGAATATAGCAGTGGAGCGGGGTGAACAGAGAATATGAGCAGCGGGAGCGGGTGAACA
>JAFVLL020024399.1:0-7500 GCA_021397915.2 Tor tambroides | reverse complement strand
GCGTTCTCTCATCACCGCTGCTCGTGAATATGACATATCAACAACACTACAGAGACCTGAGGAAAACAGGGATTAAAGTCCAAAACCTGACTTGAAATAACCTAACAAATCAATCAGGGCTTAAGCGGTTATAAATGACAATGTAAATTCACACAATCTCACCAATTTGTGCACGCTCATTCGTAAGCAGCCCTTAATGTCCGATCATGGATCTAATCGATCCACCGTGGCAAACACGAATATATCTGTGCTGTTTAATGCATTTGAGTTGAGTTGTGTTTTCTTCAGTGCATAACTGACATGTCATGAGTAGGGCAGAGCGGGGTATGTTGTCACACTTTTCACACGGTCTAACATTTACTGAGCACCATACATCACAATGGTATAAATGTCATACCAAATGAAAGAAGGAAGTCTTGGGCACATATGTTGTATTCATTACATTTTCATATCTTATCTCATTACGGAGTTGTAGACTGTTGAATAGAGAATGTGCACTTGTGACAATTTGCCCCATCGGCGGGTAAGTTGTCACACTAGATTATCTAAAAAAAAATAAGAACACAACTACTTAATTGTGAATATTGATTTTAATTTTTAAATTCAAACCAGAACTGGAAATATAAACCGTAATACCTAGAGAATTTGGAAAAACAATTATTTCAATCCAAACAATACACATTTCAATCAAAACACATTAAGACCACTTTACTTTGAACTTTAAACTCAAACGTTCTCTGGCTTGCACATAGATCCATGATAACTGAATGGAATGCAGATAACTTGCTTAACTTAACATGTTTAACCTCTGAACAAAACAGATGCCCTTTATCTGACTAATCAGACTCATCTTTAGAGTCAATTCTGGCACACATAAATTGCCTGGCCTGAGGTGCAAGCATCATGGGCCCATGTTGCATTTTACACATTTTACCCAGGTCAGTTAGGTCACAATACCGAGTCAGAGTATGGTAATTTGTCAAAATCCTTCACTGTACTTCTGATTGATTTGTTCTGCAACTTTACCTGCCTGACTGCCTTTAACATTGTCAGGTGGTGTACTGCCATAATCTTTCGTTGATGATTTCGAACCATCTTCCTTCCTTCCTTCCTTCCTTTCTTCAAAAACCGTATTGCAATTACAAATAAATTACAATATTACAATATCACAATGTTTTTTTGAGCATGTTCTATGTGTTTATTTGTACTGGGGCAAGTTGTCACATGTGACACCTTGCCCCAAACTGACATGTGTGCTAATGTTGGCTAAATCTCAAGGTTAGCGCAACATAGCACGTCAGCTAAAGTATCAAAAGACACGTTATTGTCTCCTCTATTTTGTGCAAAATAATAATTTTGAACATTCATACCCAACAAAGTTGTACTGCATAAAATTAAGTGCAAATTTTTTACTTTTTAAGCAGAAAAATAAGAAAATTGTGCTAACCTCAGATTAGAGCGATCTTGACCACATGTGAACAGGAAGTTGTTCACACAAAGTGGCTATTTGATTTTTGAGATAGAACCTCTAGTGTTGGAGTTATGAACAGTGTGACAACTTACCCCGCTCTCCCCTATATTTTTAATCTGTAAATGTTATAAAGTCATGCAAATATATCCATTTTGCTGTCAGGAGTGGGCGAGTGAACGAGCGCTGCTGCACACTTGTGCACTAAACAGATGGAGCACAATAATTCTGAGTCAAATATGAATTTGCTAAAATATTAGTTGTTGGACATTAAATGTGCCTTTTGTAGAATTTCAAACCTACATATAGGTGTATTTTTATGATAGCAGTAACTGTAAAGCAGGGGTGTCCAAACTGCGGCCCGTGGATGAATTTTAAGCGGCCCACAGCGGTCTTAGTCTATATCAGTGGTTCCCCACCTGGGGGCGCTAGAGTTCAGATATACTCTGAGGTAGGACTGGGCGATAAAATAACTATAATTATAGTGATATAATCTTCCTCAATAAAACAGTTTCGATTTAAATATTCAATAAATAAATAAATATTCGATTTAATGTTTATGCGCTAAAAGCGAAACAAAACAGCGCTACTTATCTGAATCACGCCACACGGACCGTTTATCCGCTCGATTTACTCACGGATCACGCGACCACTGAACAGCGCTGTGAGATCCAGCGTGAAGCGCTTGAGTTCAGCCAAGAACACACGACTGATGTAAACTAGTATCAGTCAATATCAGTCAACTGATATAAACTAGTTTAAATCCTGATGAAACAGCAGAAAAACACTGTTTGCAACGATACAGTCAGAAGGCTTTTCAATCTACAAATCGCCATCGTTTACTGTGGATTTACTGTAGTAACGGGGGGGACCACTGGTCTATATTATATATGGCCCGCCAAGCATAATTTACAAAATAGGCCTATGCAGTTTCACAATGTCAACACAAGATGGCAGCACTAAATTTTAGACCAGATGTAGCAGTAAAACGCAAGTGATGATAATTTGATAACTCATATGCGCTCTCATTTCTTTAGCACACATGAATTCCTAAACGTGTCAAAAGCGCGACTCGTTTGATCTGCGCTGCACGGACCGTTATAAGCTCTGCCAAGACAAATGTGTTTACTCGCTGACTGATCTCGCCGTGAGGAGCGTTTGAGTTTGGAGCAGAGCTTTCCATAACCTCAGATGAAACAGTGCTTACATTCCCAGCAACACTGACGCGGAAAATAGGAGAAACAGTGTGCGACAACAGTGCAGTAACAATACTCTTCAATCCATAAATCACCAACATTTTGATTTACTGTAGTAACAGTAACTGTGGTATTGTGGTAATGTTGCATATTTATACAGAATCTTATATTAATGTAGACGTATAGGCCAATTGAATGTAATGTAAGGGAGTTATGAAATATAGGCCTAATTACAGACATTTTTGATATAAGCAGTTTGTGATTTCTATTTATACCAAGTAAAAATATATATATATATATATATATATATATATATATATATAGAGGTAGGTAGTGTCATGACCGGCTCAAAGCCGTAACAAATGGAAGGAGGACAAGCGGTTGGTAAGGTTGCAACAGAAATATTTATTAACGTAAGAAAGGAAAAGTATATAAATAAGGAAGCAACGAAAAATAAGTACAATTTCTGTCTGACACAAGATGGTACAGAGCCAGACAGAACAAGTCTCACAACTAATAACCAAATCCAAATAAACAACACAAAACAATCGACAGCAAACAAGCAACCCCCACACCGTCGAGGCCAAGGCTTTTATAGAGGAAAGAACAGGTGGAGATCGTTCTCTTGATGAGTCTCCTAGCCTCTCCCACCGGCCGGCGATAGCAGGGAGAGTAGAGACTCGTCACAGCGGGTAGAAGCACCCGGCCCCCAGGGTTCCCACATCCTCGAATACGGACCCCTTTAGGAAAAGTTTGGACACTCCTGCTGTAAAGGGACTATTGTAATTATTAACGTAAGCTAATACAGTCCTAATTACTAAGCTCCGATGAGTTAATGTGTGTTTCTTATAGCACAGGGGTGGGGAACGTTGATCCTGGAGAGCCGGTGTCCCTGCAGAGTTTAGCTCCAGCCCTAATCAAACACACCTGAACCAGCTAATCACGGTCTTCAGGATGCAGTTACATACTTTATTTCCAGGGTTTTTCAGGGTTGGAGCTAAACTCTGCAGGAGAGTGGCCCTCCAGGATCAACGTTCCCCACCCCTGCTATAGCAGTTAAAATGTAGTTGAAATTTAATGATTTTAATGCTTTAAAGAGCAATGTTAGATTATAATGTTCTAATGCAATCTGTTCTAACTATAAAGGTACAGCTGTCATAAAACCAGAGAGAAAGGATACATGGCTATAGTATGTGAGAGAGTCAGTGGTAATATCATTGTGTTTCTATTGGTCCGTGTTAGAGGAGCTCAGCTTAGCCTGTCCTGAACCAGGTTAGCTTTCCAGCAGAAGTAGCCACAGTGACTGAGGCTGATCTTTGTTCAGTTTGATTTATGGAACCAAATCATTTGACAGTGAGTCAGACTAACTGAAATAAGCCTGACCTATTTGGTAAACTTGTTTTATGAAACAGGCTTCAAGGCGTTAGAAATCAGAAGACACATGAGTAATTTATGATTTGCTGTCTGTCTGAACCAAAGAAATAAAAGCCATCATATTTTTTTCATTGCATCGAATCGTGTTGAATCGAATCGCATCGCATCTCTAGCTGCTTCATGTGTATCTTCAGTGTATCGTATCGTTGGCTATGCATCGAGATGCGTATCGCATCGGCCTCGGTTATGGAGATGCACATCTCTAGTGTACACGTTGACAATAATAATTATTTCTGAACTGCCTTCTCTGTGTTTCCAGCGTTTGCCGATCTGCCCAATCTAATGCAGCATCTGGACAACAACTTCAAGTACTGGAAGGGTTTGGATGAGAAAAAACTGCGCTCCCTGCGGCCGCCGCCGGAGTGACACACACTCTCACACACGCACACACACGCGCGCACACACGCACACACGCACACACACACACACACACACACACACGCGCGCTGATGAGAAGATGAGCGGAGTCGTCTCCTGTGAAGAAACACTAGCGATCGGCTCGACCGCGACAGAAACGCGTCTGTGGAGCGCTATTTATTTTGGTCCAGTTGTTCCTTGTTTTATGATTAATAACTAATGATGAGAATCATGTTAGCTAATAAATCCCCTCAGAATGAGAGATGATCTAAACGCCAAAGGTGATTAACAGGAATGTTGTTATTGTATTGAATATCTGCAGACTCAGAAGTAAGCGTCACGTTTTTATTTCCGCGAGCATCTGTGAAGACTTCGGGCCTCGAACGGTTTTCCTCCAGAGATTTTCTCTGTGGTCGATCTACTGACGAGACTGCTGCCTTATTTTATACGCTCTATTTATACGGCTCACGGCGCCCCGCGACGGACATCTGCGGTTTTTAACACGCTCACGTTATATGAAGTAAATCTCAATATTTTTATAGATGATGAATTTTACACTGGAACGATGTAAAGCATCTCAGACTGCTCGGGGAGGGATGATCACTCATTCTTCATGTTGTTTTTGACGTGCGTCTGTGAAGACCGGCGGACTCTCTCTGTCTCTCATCAGGTTTTGTTTATTGGATTCATTCTGTGTTTCTGGGCTGAGACGGATGGCAGTGATTTACTCCAGCGTAAAGCTGAATATATGAGCACCAGATTTCCTCCGGCGTCCCATCAGCACTTCCGATGTGATCATCTTCCTCCGAATCGGCGAGCCACGCTTCGCTCCAAATGAAAAGAAAAATGAGATTATATTTTGTATTTAGGACCATTATGATTTTTGCGTCCTGACATTATTTTCATGATGAATTACCTCTTCTTCAGATTCCTCTTTAAATTCTCATCTGTAATGTCGAAAGGAGTTATTTAAATTGTAAAGTATTTCTACATCATTGTAGTATTTGTTGTACTGCCCTTTTTGATTTAATAAAAAAAGCTATTTTTTATTGTAAAGCAGAACTACAGTAATAAATGAACCTACGATAATAAAACTAACGTCCAGGTGAGACTCAGGTGGCAATTTGTGCTTGATTGTCACAAAATAATGCAGAAATCCAGGCTTTTATGTGGTGAAGCGTGAGCTGGATGTGTGTGATGTTGTTTCTCTAGAACCTTTAGAGTCTGACGGATCCCCCATGCTTTGGTTTGTAGTTGTGAAGTTCAGGACTGCTGCTGTTTCTGTGGTTCATCAAGCCTGTCAAGAGTTGTTTTGGGGTTCTTGTGTTGGTTTTCATTATCATCTTACAGTTCATAATCAGTTCTTCAGATCAGTGCTGTGGTTTCTGAGCTCCAGGATGAAGATGCTGAACGAGGTTGATCGGAGTCTTCAGGCTGCAGAAGCGTCTCTGTGTTTGTGTGCAGTGATTCTCCTGCAAACTCATCCTGAGAAGGACAAGTCAGTTTTATTTGTGTACAGCCTTTTACAGTACATATTTCAAAACATTTGCACAGAAAACAGCTTTAATTTCACACAGATAAGTGTAGCGATGGCAAGGAGAAGCACTGCATCAGATGAGAAAACCCCGACAGGAGCCATGACTGAAATCAGGCCCTCTCAACTTCAGCTTTATTCATCAGGCATTTAACAAATACATGTTGAAGCTCTTAAAGGTGAGTGATGTTCTGAAGGATGCTTTTGTATACAAAAAAATAAATGCAGAGCTGAAGCTGACCTTTGCCCTTGAGGTTTGAGCTAACCTTCACTCCATAAGGTCTGGTATGTTGACTTTAAAATTGAATCGAGATAAAACAAAAACATTAAAGATAAAACCTTTAAGGTGTCGGATTTAATTCAGAAAGTTTTAGAGACGTAAATAAAGCCGACTGTGTCATTTATGTAAACGCGAAGCTCTTTCAGCATAGAGTTGATTTCGCTCCTCGCCTGAAGGCGGCGCTGCAGGAGGCGGAGCTCCGCGGAAGAAGAACAGGTGAGTCACGTGACTTCCGCTCAAGGCCCGAGTTTGTGTGTGCTTGTCAATCGATGATCAAACTGTTTAGAGCTCCTCATCAGCGGCGGTTCGATGGCGTCTGGATCACCGTGAGTGTGTTTGATTCTTTCTCTCTTCATTCGCGTGTGTTTATATAAACTCTGCTGTTCTCTGTCGACATTATACTGAAAAACTCTTTGTTTTGAGTTTTGTTAGTATGTACGCAGACGTTCATGCGCGTTTGAGCCACCGTAATGAACGGGGAAATAAGAGAATCAGTGATTGAAACTCGATTAGACCGTTCAGATTGAGCTGTAAATCATTTTATTCAGATCAGATAGAGCTGCAGAACTGATCTGCTGTGATAGTTTATTAGTGGAGGACATGAAGACAGACTCTCACAGCTCTGGAGTTCTGTTGATACTCTCCTCCTACAGAAAACACGTGTGATGAGAACAGGCCCAGAGTCCAGAGCCCACTGCGGCCTACAGACATCTCTCTCTCTCACACACTCTACAGACATCACACACACACACACTACAGACATCTCACACACACACACACACACACACACACTCTACAGACATCTCACACACACACACACACACACTCTACAGACATCTCACACACACACACACACACACACTACAGACATCTCACACACTTAAATACAGCCATCTCTTACACTCTTAAACACCACACACACTACAGCCATCTCTTAAACACTGGCACACACCACACACACTCTTAAACACAAACATACACACACGCGTGTCAGACTGTCACTCTTCGCTCGCGGTGTTCTGCAGGTGTGTGAACAGCCGATGGGATCGGCCCTGTGTGTCCGGCTCATCAGAGGCTCCTCAGGGCGGAGTGGAGATGGCGGCAGCGATGGCCGCTAAAATCAACGCCATGCTGATGGCCAAAGGCAAACTGAAGCCCCTGCAGCCGCTGCCCAGTAAAGTACTGACCGCCCGCAGCCACGATTCCCATGATGCACTGCTGCGCCCCTCAG
>JAFVLL020024398.1:0-16652 GCA_021397915.2 Tor tambroides | reverse complement strand
AGTAATAAAAAAAAAATGTTTCTTAAGCAGCAAATCAGCATATTAGAATGATTTCTGAATGATCATTTGACACTGAAAAACTAAATTCAGCCTTGGTAATCATAAGAGACTTCTTTCAAAAACATAAAACAAATCTTACTGACCCCAAACAATACTGAATGGTAGTGTACATTAATAATTAACTTTTTAAATAAAGAACTGATATTTTGGTACAATAACATTGCCATTAACAACTAAAAATGCTCAAAATATTGTTCACTTAAGTAATGCAAACAATCCTATTTTGTTAATGCCATTAAACTCTAAAGTCAATGACAAGCTTGATCACTCATGCAAATAATAGTGCCATAAATAACTCATACCGCTGAGGTTTTCCACTTCTTGAGATCTCTTCTCAAGCATCCGTGAGAGCTCTCTGTTTTCTGCCTCGATTTCATATTTGGCTCTTGGCGGCTTACTCTGAAATGCAAAAACATTGGGATATTTTCATCATCTTTAACTGCTTAAATATGAAGGTCCATATGAAGCATGACAGGTGAGAGACTCGTAGTTACCTCTTGCGTTGTTCCCTGCTCTTCCTCTATATCTTTTAGCTTCTTAAGTTCCTCGGCTTTAAGAAAGAACAAGCACACTTAAGTTATACAGCAATGCTGCATCAATACAACCCCCATATTAAAAACAGAATAACATACAGTACTTACTGAGGCGGCCGTTCTCCTCCTTAATACTGTGATACTCTTTACTTTGGGACAAGAACTGCTCCTGACTCTCAGCTAGCTTCTTCTCAAGATTAAAGTACTGTTGCTCTGTTCATAAAAAAAAAAAAAAGTAACATATTATACTGAGACAATTCATACTGACAGCCCCTTTGAAACTTCATGACAGTGCATTTATGATTAAGACTGATTTGGAGAGAAATAGTAACTGTAAGAATGAATTATAGATGATATAAGTTAACAAGGCTTTATATGCTTATCATTTACATCTCTTTATCTGTGTATCTAGAGATCAGATCAATTACATACACAAAGTTCAAGGTTAAAAAACGACAAAACAGACAAACATGAGTCAAACGTTTTCTTTGGTTTGCCACTAACGTACACCTTAGAATTATCTTATCAAGAATTTTGCAGTAGACACAGCCTGGCAGCTTGTCTGTGAGGAACAAACAAGTCTTTGCAAAATAATTAACCAGACAACTTGTTCTTCACAGTCTTGAATCAGTACAAATGCATGTCTAATACCTAAACATGCTGTCTAGTCAGGCAGTACACTAGTATATAAGACACACAGCTGTTGAATGACTCTCTGGCCCTCCTGCTACCGTTACTCACCGCAGTCTGCTTTATATCGCTCGTGCTGTGATTTCAGTGAGTCTATTTCCGTCTGCTGCTCTGACAGAACTTTCTCGAGCTTGTTCTGAATTGCTTTCGGCAGTTTGTTTATCTCGGTTCTCTCCAGCGCTTGCTGAAGAAGTGCCGCCATATCTTCGGCACACTGCAACAGTTAGCATTAGCAGCTAGCTGCCCTTACGTCATATTTGAGCGATGTAAACTCAAGCCGCAAAGCAGCACGGACCTACAGACGCATTGTCCAATCAGGTCTCTGGAACTGAGTAGCGTGTATTTGATGCGACGATATGTCACACGTATTGGGTCTACTGAGAACTCATCAGCTGTTTGAAGAAGTGTGGATGATCTGAAGGTAGGTTTGAGGACTTTCTTTGCAATATTTTGTGCGACACTGTTCTTATATTGTATGTTTCCTAAAATATCTTTATTTTCTATTTGTTTAAAGAAGTTTATCTTTGCAAATGTATTACTTTTTGATTTCATTCATAGTGAGACGTTCAACTAGCTCTATTCTTCATTTTGGAAACAAGCTGTAGAAACAGTGACAGCTCAAAATAAAATATAATAATAACTATATTCATTTTTCATGGTATGCGTTATAATGTGTGATTCCTAAATGTACTTTTAGCATTTAAAACAATTACTTTAATTTTTGTGTTTTAGTTCGAAAAAATAGCATAGAATTTTACTATTTTCAGTTTATTGTTATCGGCCATAATATGAAAATTATTTCACACAATGTTTTTCATGATCAAAAGGCTGACTAAATACAATTTTTTCCCCCCATGATAACAATGATTTAAATGCTCATTTGCACTAATAGTAGTAGTAGTAGTAATAATAATAATAATAATAATAATAATAATAATAATAATAATAAATTCGATCCTCTTAACAACTGCAATACATGTCCAAATGCCAATATTTTGTCAGTAAAAACGCAGTATAAAAGTATATTAATATTATTTCGCATCTGTTTTGTACGCATATGTTTAGTAGTTATTTTACAGTTGCAAGCAGGTTAATATTGCACAATATTGATTATTTTTTTCTTTTGTATGTTTAGAGGCAGAATGGGTAGGAGTTATTTTGTAGATGAAGCTGTGGAGGAATATCTTGGTGGTCTTCAGGCTGCTCCTGGATCATGTGTGACCGGACTCCTGGCTGGTCAAGTAAGGAAACTAAACTCATTTATATTTAATAATGTCAGCAGCACACACAACTATTTTTTTTTTATCTTTTCTTTTCACAGTCCTCTCCTCAGAGAGATTTTGTGGTGCTGGCAGTGCAGACTCCTCATAGAGAGAATGAGGAGCAGCCAAAGACTTCAAAAGGGGTCAGCCCACTGGATGACATTGATGTGGAGTGGGTCACAGAACATGCCAAGCAGGTGATTAGCCTGATGTCTTACTACTTGCACGATGGCTATGAAATAATTTACTGTTTAGTAGTTGTATAGTAAAGAATTTTGACTTTCCCTATTCTAGGTGTCTCGCATGTTACCAGGAGGTCTTTGTATTCTTGGCCTGTTTTTAGTAACCCCACCTGAAATTTCCAAAGATGCTCAAAATGCATTAAAAAGGGTATGGCCCCTTGATGTATTGTTTACTGTTTTCTTTATTATTTTTATTTAATAAAAAAAATACTTAATTTATTATTAATTTTATTTTTTCAATAATTTAATTAAGTTTAATTAAATACATTATACTTATAATTTAGAAACTGACTGGGTCACATTTTAACTTGTTTTATTAAAGATGATTTTGTTGGCCATTATCACATGATCACTTATTTTTGTGCTGGTCTCTTTACATAGCTTATATTTGCCATGGATAAATACATAACTAAAGGAAGATTGTGGGAATTGTCAGAGGAGGATGTGACTGATCGAGTCACCCTGCATATCTGCTCCAAAACAAAGAAGTACCCTGCACACTACTTCCAGCTATTACCCTACATAATTATATACTCTGTGATCTAAAAGCATCATTCTATATGAATAACCGCCTAAGTTTGCATGATCCTTGACTTAAAATGTACAGAACTGTCTGCAAAACATTTGATGTAAAAGATCCAAAGGTAAGAGACACTTTTTTTTTTGTCTTAAAGCTTGGAGTAGTTTGGCAAATAGTATTGTATTTAGCTGTGTTTTATTTACTTTCGCATTTATAGAGTTCGGCCAAGCCAGCAGACTGGAAGTATCAGACAGGTGTCTCATCATACTGGCCCATGCTGACCTGCTCTGTTGAGGTGGATCTGCAGATCACTGTGACAGGATCTTCTTCTGATAACACAGACAAGTGCATGAAGGTGAGATGGGTATATGAAAACAAGGATTTTGTATAGAATCAAGATTTAAAAAAAAAAAAAAGGAAGCAGAGTAAGTTGACAGGTTGTGAATTTAATCTTCCTTTGCCCCCTTCTCCAGGATGGTCTTAGGAGGTGGGCTAAACAGATTGAGGCTGCTTACTGTCTCATAAATGGCAGACAGGCATTAGATGATTCTGAACTCCTATCAGGACAGGTAAATACTCTGTCATTCCTCTGTCATATTGATTTTACATTTGAGCTGACTCACATGTTTGTTCTTTTCAGAAAAAGAACCCAAAAACAACCCATCGTCAGACACTGCCAGCACGGATCTTCGTCTCAGATGTGAGCGTCTTATCTTATAATAGTGTCTTTATATCAGTGGGGCGTATATATGTGTATTGTCAAATGTTTAATAGATATATCAATGTCACAGGAACAGTCAGAGCTGGATGAGCGGAGCAGTGCTCTGGTTCAGGTGTGCAGTGGCTCTGTAAGGGTTCGAGGGGTGGTTCACTGCAGGGCCTACATCCACAACAACAAACCTAAAGCCAGACATGCAGCACAGGTCATTAAAGCCTATTCATACTGCTTTATGCTTAGAGATATTGCTACCATATTGTTATGAGGCAATGTTCGATAAATATCAAATATATTGATATTGGATATTTAATTGTTTGTGCTCATTTACCCTATTTTGCTTTACCGTAGCCATCATTTAACACTCACTTAAAATCTTTAAAACACTAATAATTAATGCTTTTGAATGTACTGTAATCTTTAGCAAATTACCAAAATTTACTAATTCCTGAATTAATTTGTAGTATTTAAAACAATGTATTTTATTCCTTATTGATTTACTATTCATTCATTTAGACAAAAGAGTTTTAATATCAGCCATAACATGAAAATATTTGTCAATATCTGACAATATTTGTCATGATCAGAAAGCTAACTAAATACAATTTTTTTTTCGCTCTTTGTCTGTTATTTACTGTCTTTGAGAAGATTAATACTGATTTAAATGCTCCTTTGTACTGGTAGGCCATTAAGAGAGACATCATAAACACGGTTTGCTCCAGAGTGGAGATGTTTCTGGAAGATCTTTTAATAAATGAAGGGAGTCACAAAGGTACAGTAGTCCATCATGTTTTAAATGTGCTGTTAAAAGGGATAGTTCACCCAAAAATGAAAATTCTGTCATCAGTAACTCACCCTCATGTCGTTTCAAATGTGTTTGACTTTCTTCCTTCTGGGGTGCATAAAGGAAGATATTTTGAAGAATATTAGCAACCAGACAGTTTTGGTTCCCATTGACTTTCATTGCAATGGTTACCAACATATCTTGTTTTAGGTTCCACAGAAGACAGAAAGTCATTCAAGTTTGGAGTGACATGAGTGTGAGTATATGATGACAGAATCTTCCATTCACTATCCCTTAAAGTTCAAAAACAAACTTTTGAAAACATTAAACTGACCACTAGATGGCAGTAAGCTGCCGCAATTGTTTTAATTGAGTGATGCATTTTGTACTTAGCACAAAAAAAATGTATTCAGAAATCATCAGTGTATTCATAATTCAAGTTCCTATATTGTTTTTCTCTAGGCTTTTGCAGTGGGCGGCAGGCCCTTCCTCGGCGTGTGTTTGCACCAATGCCCATCTCTGGCCTGTCTGTGTGTGACTACATATTCCCAGACGAAAGTACAGCTGATGTGGCCGAGCGTCTGAAAGAGATGCTGGACTGCGAAACACAAGAAGAGGACATAGATACTAGTTTGGAGAGCAATCAGTGTAGGTTTCCCATATTCAGTATGAGACTTTAGGGTTAATTAGTTCTCTCACTTTATTTGAGTGTCTCATGGCTTATTTGAATAATGAAACGTCGGTACTTATGGAATCGCACTACCTCTAGGCTTTTCCAAGTGGACATCAGATGTGTGACTAGGGCATTGTGCAATATAGAGCAAGTCCTTACAAAGTCATTAGGATTCAGAGATGACTGAACACAAGTGCTGTAGGAGCTTTATGGTTAAAGAATGTGTGTGACTATACAGACCAAAGGATAAACCTTGTCAAAATGAGTGCATACAGACCTCTTGTGACACACCCTGCTTCATTTCTCCTCCAAAATAATAGACAGCTACACCTTACCTCTTGTTCAAACCAGTTTAAGTTTGCCTACAAATGGTTTCCATGTGGTTAAAAGGAAAAATGTGGAAGAGGTAATATGACTAGCCGCAGGCTATAGAATATCTGATCCCTTGTAATAACAGGCCCTTTGGGGAATTTTGGATTATCATCTCTATGACAACACAACCTCCACCTTGGAAAGTGGAAATTATTTTCCTCTTTTTTTTTTTTTTTTTTTCCTTGTGTCATTTCTTAATTTTCAGTTGTACAAGCCTACGATACTTAGTAATTACATTTTTTACACGTTTGTGCATGTTTTTTTTTTCAGTATTTTCCGCTGTTTCTGGATCGGAGATAACTGAGAGCCACAGTGATCATTCCAGTAAGCATGTCATCTCAGAAGTCCAAGCTGAAAATCCCAAAATTCAGAAAGCCCCTCAATATTATGCTGGTAAGTGCCTGGTATTATTCATAATTATTCATTTTAAAATAGATGGCTCTCTATTTCTCTGTGAGAAAATATTTTATTCATAAAATAAATCATTCTCTTTCCATCATGGCATTAAATGAGGCTCAACGATATAGTTAACGATAACAATAGGTTGTATAATGAGACACTGTGAGTGACTGCATGTTGGTTGTTAGTTGGGCTGATGTGACCATATTTTTCTTTGTGTGATTCCTATAATTCCTAGAGACATTCTTACATTTCAATTGGTCCAGTTCCGCCTCCTGATGACTGATGACCTCTCTTTCTCTCTCTTTCTCTCTATCAAACACGCAGGTGTGGCCGTAGCAGCAGCCATTGCTCTTCTTGCCACAGCCACATCTCTACTGTATTTCAGTGAATGACAATGGAAATAGCAAATATATTGGTATAAGTGAGTGTATGTTTGTATAATATGATCTTAAATTGATTTCAGTGTGATTCTTAAATTTGAACTATTATAGGATTAAAAAGTGTGTGGAGACTCCCTTATAGTCAATAAGTTTGGCTATTTGGTTCAAGATAAAACTTAATGTTACACTATACAGTTACAATCTAGAGAATTACGTCCCCAACATTCACTGCCTGACCCCACTGATGGGTTCATTCTGTAGCCATTCTTATGAAATTAAATGTTCATCAAGAGACACAAACATCAGTGAGGTCTAATGTTGGGTGATAGGCTTTGTTCGGACCAATCAGTTCATTTTTTTGAATGAAAATGGCTTTGTTTGCAGGGACTGTGCTGGAAAAAGGCCCTTCACAAACTGTTGCCACAAAGTTGTCAGCACACAATTCTCCAGAATGTAATTTTATAATGTTGCATTGTTTTAGCTGAAATTAGTGAAATTAGACAAACCCGCTAATTCGAAGAGGCCGTTCTCATCATTTTTGGCCATCAAAATCTATATTTTAAACCTGTTAATTGAGTAATAATATACCGGTTACTTAAAGTGTGAATTACAATTATGAGTTGTTTTTTGTTTTGGCCTAATTTTCTTTTTGGCTTTCTTAGATTGCTCACTAGTGGCATATTTGCACTCATGCAGCCTCAATAACAGATCAAAAGAAAAACGTTAATTGTCGTCATCCTGCACTTGTTCTTATATAATGTTTGTGGCTTCCCTCGGTATATTGTCATTGTGCCATTTATCATGTCATTATCAAACCAGTTTCTTCTGGCTTCTGTAACAGTGCAGCATTAAACGCATAAAGGAATTGTTATATTAAGTTTAGTTGAATGGAAAATGCCCTTTGCGTGAAATGTAATTGATGGAAGCTATTTTTGTGATGATGAAATGGGTAATGACACTCCTCCCTTCTAAATCAGTGGACTTAAGTATTTTTTTAGGCCAAGGACCTGCTGGTGGTACATACTTTAAAATTGTCCACATTTTAATGTTACAGGGAACTTTAGGTTTGTGTTTAGTTAATACTTCATTTTCTTTTTCAGATCAAACTGATTGTTGAACTAATTGTTGAACCCCCTTTTAAAGACCCCTGTTCCAAAGTACCAAAATCATCATGTTGTATCCTCAACAATGTTATTTAGTTTTAACAATGATACACTGACTTAAACCACATTCACCTGCAGCTTCAAACGAGCACTTACACATGAATACTCTCTCATACACACAGTAATCCTGGGATTTGTGAGTGTTTTAGCAGTGATTTAGTTGGGGATGTGTCAGGACATGTTTTACCTGGAATGGCATTTGTAGCACAAAACTAGTCATGAAGAAATAAAGGAGCGAGGAGTGTCCTTGGACTTTCTGTATTTTATTGAAGTAAGTCACCCTGATGTCATGTTTTGCAACATTACACCATATGAAATCACATATTTCATATTATTATCTCTTTTTTTTTTATTCATTAAGCTGATAGTGGCTCGATACACAATGGATGACCAGTACAGTGTGACAATTCGACTTTCATGTCAAACGTGGAAAGCCTAAGCATGCTTAAATAAGATGGCTACTCTCATTCTCTGCAAATCAGAGTTCCCATAATCACAGAAATCGTAGAAGATTTAAAAAAATCTGTTTTCTAGACCTGAAAAATGTCAAAGAAAAAAAATCAGAATGTACACTACTGTTTAAAAGTTTGGAGGTCGGTATGTTTTGAAAGAAGTTTCTTTTGCTCACCATGGCAGCGTTTATTTGATCAAAATAAAAGTCATATTGAGTGAATTACAAATGAAATTGTCTTTTATTTAAATATATTTTAAAGTGTAATTTATGTGATGTCAAAGCTGAATTTTCAGCAGCCATTATTCCAGTGTCACATGATCATTCAGAAATCATTTTAATATTCTGTTATGGTGCTCAAGAAACACTTCTTAATGTCAGTATTGAACATTTTTTAGGATCCTTTGAATAATGCTTTTCAAAAGAATAGTATTTATTTGAAATAAAAAAAAAATGTACAATTATAAATGGCTATACAATCAAGGTATTATCTTCTTTAAAAAAAAAATACTGACCCCAAACCTTTGAACATAATGTACATTATTATCTCCTTCATAAAATATTCCATATCTTCTTCGCAAACCATAATAATATTCGATTTGTGAGTGAATAATTTTTCCCCTTGTCTTTTTAAATATTTTTTGGGCAATTTTGCCTTCAATAGACATAATAGTTTTGAGAAGAGACAGGGATTGGGAAAGGACGTCAAGTCAACACTTAAACTTGAGTCGACCGAAGTACTGTGTCGCGGAGAACTTCCCTGTGGATCTGACAAATGAGTCTTGCGAGTCTTTTCACTTGCACTGCAAATCAGCCGAACTGCTTCATAAATCTGTCAGAATGATTCATGAGTGAGTTGATCTAAATTTGAATGTTTTTAAAAACTCCTTTTCCAGGAATCACAAACTAAAGGACTTGAAAAAAAAACTGTGGGAACCCTGGCAAATGAAACGAGCGTGACTGTGTGCCTTTGATAAGACTATGAAGTATTTAACCGCTGTAAATCACGTGTTAGTAAATGCCTTAAGGTGTGCGTGTTTGTTGGAGTCATTGCCCAGTCATAGCGTCATTGCTCGATCTATCTCTGAAACAAGTCTGACAGGTTGACTAATGTAATTCACTTTTGAGTTTCCTCAATTATTCCACGTCGGCATTCTCTTCCTCATTGGGACAGGATGCAAACTCTTTCTCTGGCAGCAGACCGTACTCATTTAGGAAGTTCTCCACATCCGTAGCGAAGAACTCCTCATTCAGGTGCTTCGTAATGCACATAAAGTTGCCCAGCAGCTCTCCAGCTTTGTACACCAGCAGGGCGGGCAGAACGTCGTCTGAAAAACGCTCACCCGCCCCTGTGTCAGAGGCTCGGATTCGGCAGAATTTAACTGTGGAATACTCTGCTGCCAGGCAAGTCAAGCAGTTGTTGAGAGCATCACATCCTCTGATCCCGTCATCGTAGATGTGCACGACCACCAGGGTCAGCCAGTGCTCTTTCTCGATGACATCCAAGAAGGCCTCCCCACTATCCAACTCAAATACAGCATCAAATCTAGGCCCAAAACTCAGGCGCTCGTGCATCTCCTGCATGCACTGCCTGCGATACTTACGCAGACACCTTTCGTCCTCTTCTTGGATCATTTCATACTCCTGAACGCTCATCTGCATGTGGTCAGAAACAGCAACACAGCAATTTTAATAAACATGCAAAGCAACTCCTACATTTCCAGTAAACATACTGGACAAATTTAAATGAATTGATTCTGAAATGATTCTAATTATCTTAAAAACCTTTTAAATTAGTGTTAAACACTTGAATTTAGGGGTTCAAGCACGTAGCGCTGAAACCCTGTTGTAATTGTTAGAATGGCCAAGGATCAGCATTCTCCACATAAAACTGATAGGGCAGACCAAACTGTAAATTGTAGAGACTTGAAACTTGGAGGGAGGGTAGTACTCACAGTACTCGCCCCAATCTGCCTGACGGGGGCGTGACAGCGATCAAAAATAAGAAATTGCTCATAACTCCTAAACCGTTGTAACGTTGCAGACTCAAGTGACTTATATCATTGGAGTCCTTGGCTCACAATGGATGAAACACACCGGATTCGATCGAAATTTTGGGGTATTTGGGGGTTTTTTTTTTTAAAAACTATTTTTGCAAAGTAGTAAGTTTTTCAACCGATCGGAACCAAGTCAGTGCAGAAAGATTCTCTGGAAAGTGAATGTCAATAGTTGTCAAAAAAAGGTGAACTTTCTACTCACCATCGCGACAGGACGCCAAAACATTTGTAAGGGGTGGAGCTGGTTTTAGTAAAATGCCTAGAAATTTTCACCAAACTCAGAACACCTATGTAAGAGCTCAATCTAAGGTCACAGTGTAAAAAAAAAAAAAAAAAGCAACAAATGGAGTTTGGCCACTTGGAAAAAAATGACAAAAATGGCTATAACTATGCATCCATCTATAAAGACATTCACATATCTCAAAAAACATGGCCGCCAATGGAGGCTGATCGGAATGAAACTCAGTGGACATGTTCGAACCATGGCCCTAGAGGTCTGTAAGTTTAGACTGTAAGTTTAGTTTTGTATTTATTATAAATTATAAATGGTCTTTATGTATGAATTTCTTTATAAAACTTACATTTTATTTTATTTTTTTTTATTAATGGGTTAGACCAAATAGGCCTAGTGAAGGAAAAGCATATACACTACCATTCAAAAGTCTGGGGTCAGTAACATTGTTTTAAAGAAAGAAATTAATACTTTTATTTTGCAAAGCTGCATTAAAATGAACAAAAGTGTTTTAAACTATTTCTATTTCACATAAATGCTGTTGTTTTGAACTTCCTGTTCATCAAAGGATCCTTAGAAAATGTTTTGTGGTTTCCACAAACAAACAAACAACTAAATAAATAAAATTGTGGTTTCCACAAAATTATTAAGCAGCACAGGTGTTTTCATCATTCATAATAATAACAAATGTTTCTTAAACACCAAATAAGCGTACGAGAATGATTTCTGAAGGATCATGTGACAGCTGATAATTCAGCTTTGCTTTCACAGAAATGTATTGTTGATCAAATAAATGCAACTTTGATGAGCATAAGAGATGTCTTTCAAAAACATTTAAAAATCTTACCAACCCCAGTCTTTACAAATGTAGTCAACACAGTTTATAAAGCACTATGGTTACCTCATGAAGATTTACTTAACATTTTTTGATCACTGCATAATTTGATGTTATTTCACAGTTTTGATGACTTTACTATCATTTCAAAATGTGGAAAATTTTAATCATACAGAATGAGTAGCTGTGTACAAACGTTTGACTGGTAACCTATAATGATAGGAGGTATTTGAAATTAATATTACTCATTTTTGTTGTGCTTGTATTTGTCAGTTGGGAATTTTTTACCGTTACCTTCCGGTTGAGTTTTTCCCGGGTGTCGTCATTACTGGATTTTGGGTTGGACATTTGTCTGAGGAGCTCTCTCTTGTTAGGAGGGACGCTTTCATGGTCCTCACTCTCAAGTTTGAACTTCCTCCAGTCATGGATCACACCTTTGGGCCCTGAGATGCAAAGGTGTTTTGTCATTTAAGCAGAGGTGTAAAGTACTAATTACTGTACTTAAGTATCTTTTCGGTTACTTTGTAGTTTTACTGAGTATCAAAGACATTAGCAACTTTTACTCTCTACTTCACTACATTTTTGAATGAGTGTCTGTACTCTTTACTCCACTACATTTGAAATGAGTACTGCAGTTACACATTACATTTTGCATGGTACCTATTTTTTCTGCAGCAGTTTATTTATGCTACAAAAGATGTGATATCGCCAACTACAGGGCACTGAAAGTACTATATCTTGTGCATTTTGCCCTTACCCAAATTTGTCAGCAAGGCTACTTTACGTGAATGTGAGTTCCTTAGCCAGTAGTTGTGAATCACAGGTGTTTTATATATGAGATGAGGACATGACTACAGCTGGCAATGAGGCCGAAACCAGCACATCCAGTGCAAGAAGACTGACTTTTTATTTTACTTAACATTATTTTATTTATCCGTTATACTGAAGAGACCTTTTTGAAGGATATTGTTTTTTGTTTTTGTTTTTGCTATTTTGAGGTGTTCAGTTTCATTTTGGTTTCCAAAAATAAGCATGATTGCTCTCCTAATCAACCAAATCAGCTCTTTCTTGTTTTGTTGCGTTTTCTGTGCCAGACTTTTATGTCACTTCCTGTCTCCCATGGTGTTTGTAGTCAGATTGTATCTTATCTTATTCAGATTGTTAGCCTCCTGTATATATACAGCCCTAGTGTTTCTTTAGTTCTTTGTGAGTTGTTGAATGTAATGGTTGTTTGTTTGCCCGTCATTCTGTTCTTTGATCCCTTTAGTTTTCGGCTTATTGTTTGTTCCAGTTTTTCCATGAAATATCTGCACATAGATCCTTGCCTCTGCCTGTTTCCCCGGCTTCTGCACAACGTTACAGTTTTTGACTGGCGTGTCTCTTTGACTAGTGCATCTTTGAGCCTATGTTTAGTATAAGTAAAATACTTAAGTACTGTTAAATCAGATACTCTAATACTTTTACTCAGGTTGTTTTGGAATTGGTGACTTGGAGTAATTTTCACTGTAAGGTATCTGTACTTTTACTCAAGTATGGTTTTCAGGTACTCTTTACACCTCTGCATTTAAGATCTGAATTTGTCATTTCAATCAATGGATTGATAGAAAAATCTTGTTTAAATCAGTTTCTAGATCTACAGTATAATGCAGCCTTTAATTACAGATAATCATGGGCGTATCACAGCATAATGAGGGAAAACTCCAGTATTACCTCATCATTACTGTAAAATAATGAATAGCTGTTAGCAGGATGTATTCTGCAATCAGTGTGATAATCTATAATGTAGATCTTTCTTTGTTTTGATATCAGTAATAAATCTTTTTTCACCTGTTTGTGTTGCTGGTAGTTCCTCAATCTCAGGTGAACCTGACATGATGAATCCTCTAAGGAGACCTGTTGATAGAAATGATAGTTCCTATGAGACATGTTTTTGTCTTTAATCGTGTGTTTGTGCTTGTGGTTTCAATTTAATAAGAGTAAGTTGTTGCTCCATCTGAATATGCCTATGTTGTGCAACTTCTTCTAAGAAATGACCTGAGGTGGTTGACATTTCCTTATTCTATTATATATTTTCAGATGATACGAGATGAACAAACAGATGGGACGTTTTATGTTATGATGGGTTACGCTAGTGCAGTTATTCTGATGTCATCAAAGTAGATTTTATTTCTGTTGCATGAGCTCTTGACACTGTCAGAGTATGTTACAATTATCCAGGTTGAGGTGGAATTAGCAGATTACTTTCTTGTAGGTGTTCGATTATAATTACAATCAGATTATATTGTTGTGAGTAATGGGTTTGCCCACTGTGTATCTTGTTTTCTTGCTTGCAAAAGTATTGTACTAATGCGACACACACATACACCTAAATAAGTAAATGTTGAGCTCTCAATCTTAACAAACCACCTACATTTATGTGGTTTTCTCAAAACATTACCAATGTGCATGTGAGAAATGTGCTGATCAGCTACTACACTAGATTCTACGAACAAGACATACTCAGAAATACGTCAGAAGTAATCTTGTTCAATCCAGCTCCTACAGATTGCTTTGTCATCCCTCTATTTTACCTCAGATTTCCACTCTCATCAACAAGTTCCAGTAGCAAAAGTGCTAGTTGCAGTATTCATGCACAGCAGGTCTGTCTAAGGCCTGTGCAGGTTTTAGATATGTTGTTGCAGTATTATAGACCTAAACACCAAAAATTGAAATCATTGCGTTTTATTTTGCATAATTAAACATTATTTGGTCAAACATACTGCTCACCTTATTTATTTTGTTTAGCTAAGTGTCCTGTCTGAACTAGGCCTTCTAGCAGTTTCAAAAACACATTTTTGTATTGTTTGAGAATCCTGCATATACAGGAATACCTGAAAGAACTATCTCAGAGAAACATGCATAAATGGTTATTGACAATTTCAGTATTTCAGTTTGTTGTATGTAGGTATAGTAAACAACAGAATAGTCAGAAAAAAATGTCATTCTTACCTGAGTGTTTGCTATGAGTACCTGTCTTTGTTGTGTATTGTCTCAGATAATAATGCCATGGACATCATGGATACATCTCAGTGATAATATGGTGTGATGTAATAGGATTACAGTAGAGGAATTAATCCAGCCTGTCACAGAGAGAAATAAACTGACAAAACAGCCTGGCAATTACAGTGTAAGAAATCCAACTTCTATTTACTGTGTTTACCTGTAAAACGGACAGTTTGACTTTGCTTTCAGTAAAGCTTGTAAAACTATATTGTTGCATCTAATACTGAGCATGTCTGCTGGAGAAGCGTTGTGACTGGCCTGGTGGGAATACCCATAATCACTTGCCCTTGTATAATTTAATTTTATATGGGTGGTCAAAACATGGGGAATTATGAGGATCTGTACATTTAGTTGTCTTTTATAATGAAAGGATAAAACATTTATTTAGTGTTTTTGTCACTATTAGCATAATTTTTGTTCCTTTTTAGGTTAGGTTTGTTTAATTATTGAATGTGTGACTGTGACTACCAACTGCTAAACAGTTTTGAGAATAGTGGACTTCAGAATCTTGTAGCTGTGGAAACTTCTTTCTTAAACTAATAGTTTTTTTTAACCCTCTATTTAACAAATAGGCATACTTAATGTTTTACTGTACATGCGGATGAAGGTTGATTTAACTTAAAATGGTAGGTTGGCTGAACAACTGGTCTAAGGTGGAAAAAGTTGGCAAAATTAAAAACTGCTTTGGAGCTGGTTGCTTTTTTAGTTAATTTATTATTTTTTACAGTGTAAATAGGGTCACTTATGCCTCGCCTGTATGCAACAGTATTATTCAACAGTCATAATTTTGACATAACAAGTGTATTTTTCAATTTATAACCTTATTTATTATTAAATTATATAACCTTATAATATAACAATATCATACATTTGACATATCTCTTGAAATCATACTTAGTTCAACTCATTTTTCCATCCTTTTAACACCTGGAAAAGTCATGAAAATGTCTATTAAAAATAGAAGAAGAAGAATTTTTATTTATTTATTTATTTATTCTGTGAGAACAGTCCATGAAAATTTATTAGATATGTATATAAGAATTAATAATAATTGTATTAAATTAATGAATATTCATATATTAATATATTTATATTAGAAATTTTATTTTATTATTTTATTTTAAACTTTACTTTTTTAATTGTAGTTGCTGGCGATTACATCTCTAATTGCTGGTGTTGCCTTTATGTGTCATGGCATGAATGTGAAGCGTTATGACACCTGGGTTAGGTACTCTTGGGTTACAGAGACTTGATGTACAGACTGATATCTCCTCCTGCCTGCACATGACTTGTGTAGGTGATTCTAACATGTTGTTTCATGTCCTTGTTATCTCATCTCAGCTTACATACTCTCTGCAATGGGACAAAAAGAGGAGTAAATTTGTGAAGAAAAAGGAAATACTATAGTTAACAATTAAATAAGTTTTTCATGCATCACTAGATGGTGGTAAAATCCACTGAAATGTATTAAAGTTTCGAAAGCTCTTGAGTGAGTAGGAAGCAGAGAGACCTCCCAGCAACTATGATGTTATATCAGCAGACTCATGCTTTATCTGAGCAGGGCAATCTGCCAACCAGCTGTTTGCACAGTCATTTCTTTGGCGGATTTCTGCACCGTTAATGCACTCTCTTTTCTGACACACTTTGTTGAGAGGGGTGGGAACTGTGTAGTATTACACATTGTTTAACTTTTTCTTCTGATCCTTTGATAAGTCTACCATTATACACTAAACAAATACCTCTGCAGCCTCTTTTATGACCTACATCGATCACAGCTCTGCACACATTCTATTGTAACCTCAACTTCATGAGGTGCATGCTGGGATCATTTTCAAACTGTGCTAAAAGAGTTTACATGATGAACACTTGTTGACTGCTTTTCCTTCACTATGTGGTCAAAATGTGCTCTATTTTTTATTTAAAATACAGGAAAACCTTTTTTTTTAACTTTATATTGGAAAGAAATCATACTATTACTTTTTGTTTGAAAAAGTAGAAGTAAAATAAGCAATCAAAAAAAAAAAATTCAAACATTTAAATGTAAGTGAATCAAAAGGTTTCCAGGTCCATGAGAAGCATAAATTCAGTAAAATGTGTCCAAAATTAGGTATAATAGCGTATATGAAAACTGAGCATGTTAATGTTCACTTATTCTTTCAAACATTTCAGCAAGCATGTTAAGCCTTTTGTATTTTAGAATTTATAACCGTATTTATTATGAAATTATTAGTGGTGTCAA
>JAFVLL020024397.1:0-76874 GCA_021397915.2 Tor tambroides | reverse complement strand
CAGATGACCTGAAGGCCGCTATCAAAGCAACCTGGGCTTCCATACCACCTCAGCAGTGCCACAAACTGATCACCTCATGCCACGCCGAATTGAGGCAGTAATTAAAGCAAAAGGAGCCACCAAGTATTGACTACCAAGTATTGAGTACATATACAGTAAATGAACATACTTTCCAGAAGGCCAACAATTCACTAAAAATGTTTTTTTATTGGTCTTATGAAGTAATCTGATTTGTTGAGATAGTGAATTGGTGGGTTTAAATGTTAAATGTGAGCCTAAATCATCACAATTAAAAGAACCAAAGACTTAAACTATTTCAGTCTGTGTGCATTGAATTTATTTAATACACGAGTTTCACAATTTGAGTTGAATTACTGAAATAAATGAACTTTTCCACGACATTCTAATTTATTGAGATGCACCTGTATATATTCTGTAGGTTTTTAGGTTCCATTATTGGCATATATCAGTTTGATATATACTGTGTATATATTATCTTGGGTAATAGGTATATACTGTTTATTTTATAAGTTGCAGTCTTCCTACAGACAAGAAGAATCAAGAGCTGAAGATGTTTCTCTAGACGTTAGAGTCAAAAGTTTCAGAAAAGATCTCAGAAATGCCTCAAATGGTGTCCAGTTGGTCAAGATCCCAAAATCTGCAATCAAAGGTCTCTGATTTCAAAATGAAGTTTTTTCACAATTATGCAAATAATTGTTTTATTTAAATTTGTATTTTAGCTTCTTTCTCTATCAAATGTTTTATTGCTATCTAAACTCAGATCAAAAATATAATTAAAAGCTAAATTTAGTGAAATAAGACCGGCTCTATCTGTCTATCTATCTATCTGTCTTAAAAAATTGGTAGATAGTTTTCAATCAGAAATCTATCTATCTATCTGTCTGTCTCCTGAAAAAATAGTGGAAATTGCTAGTAAATTTTACCAAAAATGAATAACAATTTTTACAGTCTGTCTAACTTTCTATTGATATATCTATCTATACTTAAAAAATGTCAGTGAAACAATTTTTCATTCAAAAATTGCTACATTTCACAACTAATTAATTAAACTGGAAAAATCATTTTACAGTCTATACAGTTCCACTATCTATCTATCTATCTATCTATCTATCTATCACACATACATCATCCGTAGCATGTATATTTTCATGTATTTCAATGCCGTGCAAACCTATAACGCCATAAAGTCACTATCCACACCGAGAATGTAGGTTATAACGACAGATCATCGGTGCGCGCGGCCCAGGCTCCCGTGAGGTTAATATCGCGCGCATCTTGTCAGACAGGTACAGCTATAGATCTGAAGCAGATAAATAGCGGTACAGATGGAAAAGGGCGGGTGTAGGAACAGACTAAGCGCATGCACTGGGTCAAAGATGGAAAAACAGCATCTTCAGTCGCGCATACCGGCAGGATCTCCCCAAACCCAGATCATATGACACATATTTATGGTGTTTTTAAATGGGTATCGACATGCAAGGATACAGAAGGTGAATGGCAGCGTACATCGGAGTCATTTTCGTTACCTGTCATGTTGAGATGCACCTCGCGCGGATGCGGCTCACGCGCGCGCCCCTTCACACACCCGATATCATGATGACAGAACGGCCATACATAGAGAATATCGATGCTATCAATGCAAGGGATCAAATCAGATGAAACATATCATATATTTACGCTGACAGCTCCTCGTATAGACGGTATCCAGTTCGTTGCTCGTGCGTGGTTCATTTCCCGGTATCCGGTGTAGATCTAATTGTAAAGAAGCGGTTCTTGCTGTTCCCATGCACGGCCCATTTCCCAAGATCCCATCCCCTGCGAACGCGCTGGACAAATTGCACCGCTTAAACAAATACGTGAGCCGCTTCTAAAAGATACTGTTGGTAGCGCATGTCTTCGGCATAAAATACTCCACAGAGGAGAAATACGCCTTCTAGATATCTGCGGCGCTCGGCAAAGACCCGCCCCTTGGCTTTATTCATAAGAAACGTAGAGAATAATGGAGACACTGTCATTGGCTATCAGCAGGATCCTTTAGTAACCCTCACACCCCTCATACGCTCATCTTATTTAAATTTTATATAGCCTTGTAAAAATGTTAAGGACTTGAGCGTAGATATCAGAGCGAATTGTTTATTATTATTTTATTTATTTATATTTATCAGTTACTTTCGGAAGGGTCGTTTAACGTTACGTTAGTAATTTTCTGGGCGCGCGTCGATGTTTTTTTTGGCGCCTCTAGCGTAGTTAACCGTCAGCTATCTTAAACGCGTTTGAACAAAACACTTACAAACTTTATCGTGATATATTTGTGCCACGTCTATGGTAACTTAATAAATAATTAGCTTTTGTCGATGTACCGTTTGTTAAAGCAATTAAGAAGCTGTTGCTATGGTTACCTCCTAACGCGAAATTTGCGACATTAACGCGAAAGTGACGAAGTTTTATGTAACTATTGTTATTACTTAAACTGTTGTTTGAAAACGCATTTGACAAGGTTACATATTTATGTCATATTATGTACAGATTTGTTTACTATAATAATTATATTTTATCCATGATAATCAAAATGCCAAAACGTCCCTTAAGAAAATTAACAATGGATTTATTATAGTAGTAACCATGTTTTTTGGGGGGTATTGATTACTATTTGTATAACCACAGTTTAACTACAAATACCATGGTTAAAGTATGGTTAGTATAGCAAAACCATGATTAATTTGTGGTTACCTTGGTTTATGTTTTTTGGTTTTATTTGTAGTAAAACCATGGTTAATTTTCGTAAGGGATAATTACAACAGTTTTGCTATAGTATCAACTGGGTTACTTTTATAAGTAAAGAAATAACATAAAATAATATTATATAGGGTACATACCTTTTTTGGTCCTCGTTTGGGAGATTTAACCATTTTACACTCACTAAAAAGTGAGATGTTTTTACATCATTGTAGTGTTTGGTGGATAAGGAGCACATTAGGCAAAATGCACAAAATTATATTATTGAATTATTATGATATATTATATTGGGCTCATCCCCCAACACTTACCAAAGAAAATATTCTCTTTAACATACACCAGGATTAAAAGATTCCTGATTTATTCAAAGATTCATTACAGGTCAAATTAACCTAAATTAAATCCTTGGTGCT
The DNA here is from genome assembly GCA_021397915.2 of Tor tambroides. NCBI lineage: Eukaryota > Metazoa > Chordata > Actinopteri > Cypriniformes > Cyprinidae > Tor > Tor tambroides. Next base: position 73,704 of record JAFVLL020024397.1, on the reverse strand, counting down.
GCTAACATATGATTGCGATGACTGTTTCATGTAGAACTGAGAAAAGTACTGAGAAAAAACTGATTTTTTTTTTTTTTTTGTATTCAAATGAATGACTAAATAGGAAAAACAGGGAGTGTTTATTGATGAATACATGATATGGAAAAAAGTGCAAGTTTATACCTCATGAGTTGATCTACATCACCTCACAAAGGTACCGCATTCACTGAAGGCACACCAGACAAATCCAGGCATGAAAAAAATAAAGGAAAAATTATGCTAAAGTCACAGTCTCTAAATGTGTCCATTTGAAGGAAAGACTCTCTCGTATGAGCAGCTATTTGAGCTATAATAAATCATAAGCACTTAAAAATTAAAAATGTAGCCACATATTTTTTTTTTTTTTTTGGCAAAGACAGGTCAATTTTGGTTAAAAATGATGGATTATTTTAAGATTTATAATTATAATAATATTTTAATCAATGTATTTGCTTTTCATTTATATATCCTCAAATTATGAAATAAAGTGAAAAAAAACTTAAGCAGTAACTCATAATTTGAATGTCAGTCCTCTTGTACATAAACGGTGTGTGTTTGTGTGTGTGGGTCTGTCACTGGGCAGCTTTAGCCTCCACCTCATTGATAGACACAAAGCGTGGTCGTCTGCGCACCCTCCTCTTTGTGTTGTGTTTGGGGTTTCTTTGATACATATCTGTAAAAATAGAACAGTCAAATACTTACAAATAATATAATATAAAATAATATTTTCAATGACCACAGGAATCCTGTTATACGTGTAGTACCTTGGAAACTGACATAGTAATGCCTATTTCCCTTAATGACAGTAACTTCTGCATTGCTGTCCTCCTGAAATGCTTTCTCCAGCTCTCGGGACGTTACAGACGTCACACGTTGCTTGTCATCCTAAAGAAAAATTATTTTGAAACCAAACCACAACATGACCTTAAATTCCTCTCAAATGAGAGTATGTTTGCAATCCAGTCTCACCGGCTGACCATACTCTATCCAGTTCTCATGATCTCCTTTGTAGTACCAAATCCACTCTGTTGTCAGGATGTAGTGGGCGGGTTTAGAGATGGAGGAGACCGTTGAGAGTCGGCGCACAGGGTCATGGTTCCTAGTCATGGACCCAAAATCCACCGGTCTCGAGCCTGGACTAAATTCAGGAGAAGCAATCAGTGTCATTATAGTCAACTAAAACTAAATCCATAAAATAAACTTTTGTTACTTGAAATAACAAACTTTTTCTGAAATATATTAAAATATAAATTTTTATTTCAGCTAGTTGCCAAGGCAACATTTCTCATTTTCATTTAGTTTAACGATGTACTAAAATAACTCAAATAAAAATAAATGAATAAATTAAAAAAACTATTAAAAATGACAAAACACATAATTTATTAAAACTTTAACTAAAATTAAACAGAAAATACAAAAACAAAAATAATCCAAAATATTAAGAAAAACTATAATAGTATCTCAATGATACTAAACTCACACTAGAAAGGATAGAATAGGGAATGATATATAAAAAATAAAAATAAATAATTTAGCACGGTTAATGCAATGTACAATCAGTTAAAAAATGTTATTTTCTGATCATTTTGTTATTCACTTTCAAGAGAAAGCCCTTAAAAAGCAATAAATAAATTATAAAATAATAAACATACAACCCCCATTAAGTTCCTCCCATTAGAATAAAAAGAAAATAAAAAGAAAATAATAATAAAATAAAATAGCAAAAAAAAAGAGAAATTACATAATATATGAGAGTGTACTGTGTATATGATTTATTATGTATATATAAATACACACACACACACATGCATGTATATATTTAAGAAAAATATGTTACATATACTAAATATATTTATATATAAATTCTATGAATATAAATATATAAATGTAAATATTTTTAAATATATGCTGTATGTGTGTGTATTTATATATATACATAATAAATATACACAATACACACACATATATTATGTAAACAAAAGGTTTTGTTTTGGATGCGATTAATTGCGATTATTTGTTTGACAGCACTAAAAAAAAAATGTTAAGCAAACACCTGCATGTGCATTTGTACTGACCTGTGTTCATTCTTTGGGTCACAGTAAGCTCTCTCTATTTCCTCCATGTTTCTCAAATCCCTCCAGCCTTTCCCGTCATTAACCTCCCATTTGTATGGAAGATTAAAGTGGACAAGAACGCACTGCTCTGAAGCAATAAAACAAAACCATTACAACTTAAATCTAATGTGAATGGCTTAAAGAAAACCAGATTAGCAGAGGTAACTTGACACCAAATGAACACCAACCCTGAAACTTGCATTTCTCTCTTATGAAGTGGAGACAGATTTCATTCTTCTCCATCTGAGCAGCCGGTTTGACGCCTTGATCAGATATCAGTTCTGAAATGTATATGAATATGTATGTATAATATGAATTACTGTTATTATTTAATGTGTAAACGAATATAAATGCCCTTACCATTGCTTATCGTTTGTGAGTTGAGGCGATAAACATTCTGGTAGATGTAGGGCAGGTCATGGATGATGTCTCCCCCGAGACCACGTTCCTCCAGCATCCTGCGGCTGTGCTCGTCGATACTGTGCAGCCGTTTGCACTTGGGGCCGAACAGGCAGTCGTCTTGCACAAAGTGCTGACAAATGTGCACCTTAGTGCAGCGCTCCATAAAGGTACAGGCCCCGAAAAGCCCTGTGCCTTTATTATAGTGAGCACACACCTGTGTACATACAGCATGAGGTGAAGTCTTTAAAAATCAGACTTACACTACTGGTCAAAATTTGGAAAAATTATGATTTTTTAAATGTTTTTGAAAGAGATCTCTTATGCTCACCTAGTCTGCATTTATTTGATCTAAAATACTGTAAACATTAATACATTGTGAAATATTATTACAATATAAATAATATTTTAAAATATAATTTATTCCTGTGATGCAAAGCTGAATTTTCAGCATCATTACACCAGTCTTCAGTGTCGCAAGAAACATTTCTTATTATTAGTGTTGATAATTCATATTCAACAATGTCTATTCATCAAAGAATCCTGAATAAATGTATCAGCTTCCATAAAAACAAAGCAGCAAAAACGGTTTTCAACATTGATAATAATAATAACTATTAATAACTACGCACCAATAATAATTTATAACAATTAAGCACCAAATCAGCAAATTAGAATGATTTCTGAAGGATAAAGTGACACTTAAGACTGGAGTAATGATGCTGAAAATTCAGCTTTGCCATCACAGGAATAAATTACATTTTAAAATAGATTGAAACAGAAAATATTTATGCTAAATCAGAACAATATTACTGTTTTTACTGTATTTTGGATTAAATAAATGCAGCCTTGGTGAGCATAAGGGACTTCCTTCAAAACATTAAAAAATCTTAATGATTCCAAACTTGATCGGTAGTGTATATGCAAACTACAATATTCAAAACCACACATGCATTTATTAATAATTAAAAAGTAAACAAATTAAATGCCTTACAAATACAATGAAACTTCTAGTATAAACTAGTGCATCACAGTGCAACATTCTACTTTACCTGTTTACAGGACATTCTCCTTTTTTCCTTTTTATTTTTTTTTTTATTTTTTTTGTTTTGTTTTTTGTTTTGTTTTTTGTCCAGACCAAACTGGAGAAACACACTTAGGACACCTGAAGATCTTAGAACCATCTGGAACTCTTCATCCTTAACGCGGACCACAATTCTTCTCAATTCACCACTTGTTTTTTTTTTCCTCCCCTCAATATTAACATACTGTCTGGAACGCTGAGGAAGTCGAACTTCACTTGGATGACTTACTGGCTGACTTTATCTTGCTGTCTTGTTTTTTGTGCCTTTTTTAAAGATTACAGGTGTTTGACTGATGGTACTGATCAGATTGCACCTTATCCAGGATATAACGCAGAAAACAAGCTCCTTTTGCGTTCTGATGGACTAATTACATACTTAAATATTCAATTACTTCATTGTATTTTTGAGTGTAACCAGTCGCTGATTCAAGCATGCCAGAACAAACGTCTGAGCGGGTTACATGAGCTCTTTTCTACTCTGAAAACTTCTCGTAAGTGAGCGCGCAGCGAAAGAAACGAAGGAGGGCGTTTCAAACGGCAGGAAAGGTACCTGGAATGCAGAAATATCCCAGTCATAGCATGATTTAGGCTTCGGGGAGGAATTCTCTCTTGAGAATGGAGTCCAAAATACATTTAGATGGCTATTTTAGCCTTCCTGTTTGCATTTCCTCACCTCTGGCAGCAGGGCAGGGTCGTTCTGGAGCAGGAGCAGGAAGAGATCATCCTCGTTCAGTTCATGAAGCGTACATTCCCGCAGCAGGGGATAGTTATGCTGGGACTGGATATCATGGGAGAATTTACACTCCTTCCTGACAAACACAAACACATAAGCATATAATGATTTTAGGGCTCTATATAATTTGTGTAAGAGGTTGACTGATATTGCTTTTATATGAATGATACAGATTATTTTCCTGTATAAATATGTAATAACCAAAATGCAGAATGATTTTTAACTGTTTTATCAATGCTTTTTGAGACAATAATAACTAAATTATCATTATACTTAATATTACACTAAAAACATATGACTATTATACCATTGAATAGCACTGATGGGTGTTATTATTAATATTAATGAAAAGTAATTTATATTAATATATATTATTATTAATATTAATGAATCTCTTCTACACAATAACGTAGAAAATTGTAATTAAATCGGTTAAAAATAAATAATATACTGGCGAATCTCTGTTTATTATCACAATAATTTCATAATTCACTGTACTATTATTCTCAAATGTGAAAAATAGCCATAATAAATAAGTAGGTGTGTGCAAACTTTTAAAAAGTAGCGTAGGCTATATGTTCAAAGCAGCAATATACACAAAATAAATGCAAAATATCAATGGGTCTTACAGAAATTACATGAGTTATTTATTTTTTTTCATGCCACTAAACTCATGAACTTACATGATTACAGCTAATAGCTGTTGTTATTTATAAGTATATCTATTTAGTCTTGTATTATTTATTATAATGGGAATAAATTGCACTAGATATCCAGATGTTCTACCAACCTTACCTTCCTTTTCCATATCTGCAGTTCCCGTAAACGTAATATTTGCACAAATGTAAATCCTGGCACTCGTAACATTCATTCTTGGAATATTTCTTGCAGAGTCTCAGAGATGTTTTGGCGACGACGATGCAGTCAGGCTCTCCTCCATCCTCTGTTCTGGGTTTGCTCTGGACCACCGCGAAGCGGGCGCATTTCTTAACGATATACCAGAAATCCTCTTCGGAGACATCAAAGCGCTGGAGCACCTTGTGGTGCAGCTGAGATATTTCCATAGAGCCTTTATTGCTGCATAATAAGCTGGTCGCATAATGTATGATCCGAGAGTAGCCCGACATGTCTGCACAGATCTGAGACCACTGCTGGGCTGCTGTCTAGCGTTGTTAATAGTACAGTTTCTATTCTGCGTTTCTTCAGAAATGAAAGCGGAAATTGTGACAGCCGTATGAGTCAATGCCAAGTTCCCAGTGCCAGTTCTTTTCAAAATAAAAGTCGTTCACCCTCAGGATCCGAGGATGTATGGATAGATAGATTATATATACTTTTACAGTATTTCAGCATTGCAGTTTATTTCTATGACAGGCTTTTTTATTTTTGTTTTATGTCTTATGCATATTGTAATATTACACATTCCAGTTTGCATAAATAAATAGGTGTTTATTACAGAATTAAACACATAATTATTTATGCAAACTGATAAAATGATAATTTGCTAAAATGGATAGGCTATATGTTCACTCTAAATAAAAAATGTGTCTATTCTAATAGTTGTCATTTTTATATAGTGCTTCACAACCTATATGTTTCAAAAGCACCTTTATAGAAATTTTTATAGAAAGTTCAGTAAGCAACACAAAGGTAAAAATACTAGAATAGAATAGAATAGAATAGAATAGAATAGAATAGAATAGAATAGAATAAACATGGCTACTCTGACTATGTAACAAAGTGTCTTCTCATCTGGGTTCAATGGTTTCAGAGCTTCCTCCTGCATGATGCATCTCCCTGGGAAAGACCCCCAGTTGATCTGGTGAGGGACCATTGCCGGTCAAACGAACCAGCGTTTCTTGTTTGCAGTAGAGTCCTAATATCACTCTGTGGCCCAAAAACGGAGACCTGGAAAGCCGTCCATGGTCTTTCTAGGGTTTCATCCTGGTTGCAACACGATGCTGTTTGTGTAGAGAAGCTTCTAGGTAGTTTGATAGTTGGTTGTGTTATACATGACTTAGAGGATGATTGTTGCAGCAGCAGCCCACTGTGTGATTCCTTGAAAGCAGTTGTAGGCATATCTAGTGACAGTTTATTGTTTGAGGTGGACCCGATGACCTCTAGAACATGCTTCCTCTGTCCTGCAATATCAGGGTTTGAAACACTGCAGAAGAGATAAGATTAAAATGAATTTAGAGAGCATCTGTGTGATTACAGTACAATATTGTAGTGAAACTGAGCTCACGGCTCCAGGTCTCGGGTCAGCGGGTGCTCAGGGCCCAGGAGGTGAATCCTTATGTCTGCAGCTCTCTGGAGCAGATCCAGCCCTTCTCTCCTGTCCACTCTACTGCAGCTACGCAACAACACTTTACCTGCCAGACAGCATAAAATACACAAAACATCTGTGACAGAACAGAGAATGACAAAATGACAAAAGTCACAGCAGTAGAATTTATATATCTCAATATTTGTTTGTCTACTATGGTATTTTAAACTTGCAGTGAATGACTTCAATTGCTTCATTTAAAATAGGCCTAAGTCTCTTATGCTGACCAAAACTGCATTGATTTGATACAAAAATACAGTCATATTTTCAAATACTATTACAATTTAAAATAACTGATTCCTATTTGAATATATATTAAAATGTAATTTATTTCTGTAATGGCAAACCTATTTTTTAGAAGCCATTACTCCAGTCTTCAGTGCTTCAGTAACTTTGCAAGTACGTCAACTTATTCTGTTAACCCCTTACCTAACAGTCTACTAATACACTAATGAGAGTTAGTTGGTATGTAGTTGCAAAATTACTTATAATTAGTAGAATGTGTAAAGTGAAATAAAGTGTAAACAAAATTATTTCTGAAGGATCATGTGACACTGAAGACTGGAGTAATAGCTACTGAAAATTCAGCTTTGCCATCACAGGAATGAATTACATTCTTTTAAATTGTAATAATATTTTATAATATTACTATTTTACTGTATTGTTGCTCAAATAAGGCAGCCTTGTGAATATAAGAGAATTATTTCAAAAACATTAAAAAAATCCGAATCATTCCTAACCTTGGGCTGGTAGTGTATAAATATATACACACAGCACTCTTCCTTTTGTCCAAAAAAAATCAAATACATTTTAGCTTCAAATCAGACATTCTAAAGTTGTGATTCATCTTGGAGCTGGTTGGTTTGGTTCAAAACCTTTCAAGAAAAATATGCCATTGAAACCAAGGCCACTTAAAAAAATTACTCTTGTGTTCAAGCAGTCACTAAGGCTATTTAATCACTCACCAAGCTTCATAAGAATGACAGCAAGGTCGTGTTGCATTGTGGGAAGTTGCAACATCTGAGCCTCAGTCTCTTTAGTGCTTATAACATGTCGGTACAATTCAACCATCTTCCTCTGCGTCCATCTAAAAGTGAAAATCAAGCCAGTGACCTTGAAATCACATTATGTGACTTTGAGGTTTGATGACAGATTGATGTAACTAAATGCAAGCATCTCACTCCGTGTTGGTTTGATCTCTGGCCCAGAGATCTGCAAGCTGCTCCTCCACTTCTGCTACCAGAGGATGATCATGGCCATACCAGCGCCTCCTGCTGGCCAAAGCAGCTTGGAAGCATTTCTCAGCAGTCTTGGGCTCACAAAGACTCAACCTTGACAAATGATGAAAATGCATTAAAATGGACTTCAAGTAATTTCTGTATATTTTACTGGCTAATAAAACAGTGGTCACAGACTCATAGATTCCTAGACTATACTGACACCTATTGATATGGATGTAGCATCTTACTTGTGAATGGCCTTCAGTAGCATAGCTGTGCCTTCAGCACAAGGATGGCCAGAGATGTATCTAGCAGAAATGATCTCTTTGAAAATCCCTGGCACTTCATGCAGCCGTCTATCCTCCAGCAATGCCACACACAGACAACAAAGCAGCTGTCCTGTGAGAGCAGATTAGTGCTACATGCATTCAAATTTATCCTTGCCAAGAAATAACTTGCATGTCTGTTTATAACAGTTATGTGAATGCAGGATGAAATATGAAAAACATCTTACCAACTATCAGTTTGACCTCTGAGCTGGCAAGGTGGGCTACTGCAAAAGACCGGGCTGTCTCAAGTCCCTTGTGGCAATACCTCTCTGTGTCTTTTGGCAGATGCATTTGGACGTAAAGCTCTGCCAGCATATGTTGCACTTTGAGCAGTAACCTCATACTGTCACTACGCAGCTCCACATCCTGTGGAGGAAACCATCAAAACAGATTATAAGTGAATGAAACCTTGCAAATGCATTCATTTTTTGAATGTATGCAATTTCTGTCAGTGATTAGAGCTAATCATATATCAAAATATTAGTGTCTTGTATTATTTTTACCTTTTGGAAAATTTGATCTGCTTGCAGTAGCAGCTTCTCAGCTTGTTGCATCTCACCCAAACAGAGCAGAACTTTACAGCAGAACAATGACAGTCTCCACAAACTGCTGTGATCTGGAGGGTCAACATCTAAGAAAGGTCAGGTGAATTTAGTTAACATACCAAGAAGTGACCATTGTGTCATAATTTCTGCTCTTCTGTGTCTGCATATCAGAATTATTACTTCCATAGGATCTTTAGAAGGCAGTACCTTGGAATACTTTACAGTTTATAAAACTGTCTAATACTCACACAATTTACATTACTATCACCTATCGCTTACAATATATATATATATATATATATATACACACACACATATATATATATATATATATATATACACACACATATATATGTATATGATTTATAAATGTTATTTGCTCATGATAATAAAAATACAAAGTTTTACCTTTAAAATGCTCCCAAGTCTGAGCCATCAGACTCTGGAATGAAATCACAGGGTCAAATCCTCTCTCCCTTAGTAGTGTCCAATAATGTATAAGATCAGTTGTCATCTGTGGGTATCGTTTCAGGCTGCTTGACAAAAACTCCATGGTACTATGAAAAATATAGAGAAATTATTTCATTATTGACTGAAAACTCAGTTGCTGAATTAGCAAAATATTTGTATTCAAAGACAAACTAGAGTGAATGTACGCCAGATCACTGAGGAAATCATGCAACTCCTTAAATGAACCAGTTTGCTTGAGATGCCAAGGAATCTCTTCCATCTTTCTTGCCCAGCTACAAAGCTCTAAACTGGAATTCTGAAAAAACTTAGCAAGGATCCGATGGTAGGAGATGTGACCTTCTGTACCTTAAAGTGAAAGAGACAAAAGCACAACTGTAAGAACACCCCGGAAATTCCTGTTCTGTTTTAATGCTGGGAGACTATATTAATGTACAGTGCCCTCCAAAAGTATTGGAACAGTAAAGACAAAATTGCTCTGTTGGCTGTGGAGTCAAGACATTTACAAATATGATTAAAAGAGGAATATGAGACAAAACTACAGAATATCACATTTTATTATTGGGTGATTCAACACATAGATGTTTTACGAGCTAAGAAATTCAGCACTTTTATAGTTTCATCCCTCTATCTGATGTGAGCATAAGTACTGGAACAGTTGCCTCACAGGTCTTTCTGAGTGATCAGCTGTGTCCTGTTGCATTAATTCTTCAGATATTAAAAGCAGGGAATGTGTCGTATCAGTTATATCCATTACTTCTGTATTCTGAATCTTGCATTCGATGATGACACACACAAAGCAGGATGAAGATGAGGGAGCTGACTTTGAGAGAAAAGCAAGCAATTTGGATGCTAAAAGAAAAGAGGAAGTCAATTAGAGCTATAGCAAAAACAAAGGGCATGGAGAAATCAAGAGTTTGGAAACCACCAGCGACACCAGCAACCAACAACAACCTGATCGGCTGAGAAAAACAACAGTAGTTGATGACAGACAAATCATAAAAGCTGTGAAAATGAACCCTAAAAGATGTGTCTGTAAAATCACCAACAACTTCCAGAAAGCTGGCGTGATGCTCTGACAATCTACTGTCCTCAGGAGACTTTGACACAGAATTACAGATGCTACAATGCAAGATGCAAACCTCTGACCAGCACCAAAAACAGAAAGGCAAGATGAGAGTTTGCAAAAAAAGCACAAAGGTGAGCCAGAAGAGTTTTGGAACTGTGTTTATAGACCGATGAGACAAAGATGAACCTTTATCTAAGTGATGGGAAAGCAAAAATGTGGAGAAAAAAAAGGGAACTGCAAATGATCCCAAGCATACAGCCTCATCTGTAAAGCATGGTGGAGGTGGTGTCATGGCATGGGCATGCATGGCTGTCTCTGGAACAGACCCTCTCATCTTTACTGATGACTTAATGTATGATGACAGTAGCAGAATGAATTTGGAAGGGTACAAAACCATCTTGCCTACCAATATTCAAGAAAATGCCACCAGATTCATTGGGAAGTGCTTCATATTGCATCAGGACAATGACCAAAAACACCCTGCCTGTTCAGTAAAGGAATTTATAAGGGCAAAGAAATGGAAAGTCTTAGATTGCCCAAGTCAATCTCCAGATTTAAATCCGATTGAACATGAATTTCACCAGCTGAAGAGGAGAGTAAAGGCAGAAACTCCCCAAAACAAGTAACAACTGGAATTGGCTGCATTAAAGGCTGGGAAAAGTCGTTCAAAGGATGAGACCAAGAGTCTGGTGATGTCTATGGGTCACAGACTCACTGCTGTGATTGTGCGCAAGGGATCTGCAACTAAATAATAGCTTTTAATCTTTTATATCTGCCTTATGTTCAACTGTCCCAATACTTATGCTCACATCAATGAGTGGGATGAACTCTAAAAGTGCTGCTCTTTTTATTTGGTAAAACATGTATGTGTTGAAACGTACATAATAAATAATAAAATAAATAATAATAAAATGTGACATTCTGTAGTTTTGTCTCATATTCATCTTTTAATCATATTTGCAAATGTCTTGACTCCACAGCTAACAGAGCAATTTTGTCTTTACTGTTCCAATACTTATGGAGGGCACTGTATGTCAAGAATCGCAGTGTCAGAAGGCATTGCTACTGAAAAGTTTTTTTTTATGCATATATTAAAAACATATATTTAATTCTGAATTTATTTTTATTTTTAATAATTATTTTTGAAATAATTATGTTATTTATAAAATTTTAATTTAATTAAATTGTAATTTATTTTTTTTTATTTAATTTAATCAAAGGTTTGGCTACATAAAGCAACTATTTTGTGGCAAGGATTGAAATATAATAAAGGAGAATAAGACAAATAACATAAAACCATCCACACCGTGCAACAACAGGTTAATAGCCTGGCTGAGTGATTGATGCGTGATGGTCAGAAGACCATTGATTTTCTCCTGAACCCAAGGCCAAAAAGCAGAGCGCAGTCGGGCCCATTCCAAAACCTGGACTCTCAAATTACCACAGTAGCCTAGATCTTCCAGCAAAGCCAAAACCTGAGGCTCAGTCAGCCCAGCACGAGACACATGAATAAGACAGAGCGTGTCCCACACCCAGCCTGAGAGATCTGTAGAGAAAATGCTTATTAGATTTAACTAATAAAGTCATGGCAAGCATGGTTTTATATAACAAAATAAAAAGGACTTACCAGCCCTGAGTGATGCAGTGCTTGTTTGAGCCTCAGTGACTTTACAAGAAGTAATATCTTCTGTTGGAGCAGTTCTGCTGTAATCTTGTACCCAGCGATGAATGACCTTCACCCAGAGCTCTGGAATTGAATCAGCCTCTATATACCCCTTCAACAGCTCCATCTCTTCCGCTTTCTCCCTCAGCACTCCACATGTCCGTAACTCTGTGCCAATGAGAGCTAAAAAGGCCGGAATGTGGCACTGCTTCTTACGTGCAACTCTTTGCAAAACACTGGCTGGTAGCTCCTTGTAAGGCAAAGACAAATGTTTGCGCAAAATGCTGCCCAGAACACTAGGATCGGAGAGATGGGGACAGCTGAGAATCTGGACGCCGGTCCTGCCGGTCAGACTTTTGTAAGTGAGGTCAGTGAAGGTTGTCGTGATGATCATTTTACAATAGGGAGGCAGAGCATCTGGCAGCCATCGTAGTGCCTTTACCTGGAAAACAAAATACAGAAATAAGGTGTTTATTGTATTGAAATAAAAAAAGTTAAAGACAACAGGAGACTGAAAGGTAACCTCTTGCTTTGAGAGTCCCAGTGTTTCTGTCAGAAGGTCAATTCCATCTACAAGAAGAACACAAGGCCCAAGATTGACTGCTGCAGTAAATGCCTGGACCGCCCGATGGAGGTGCATAAACTCAATCTCGTCCTCCAAACTATCATCCCAATCTGGAAAATCACCTGCAGAAGCAAATTAGATATAAAATACTAGAATATTTGGTCTTTATGGATTTATGGTATAAAATAATACATATTTTATATTATTTAATACATTTAATAATAACAGTAATTGTTATACATATTTTCTTAATTTATGATGCTTTACAATATTATGAAATCTATTATAAGATCTATTTATCTATCTATCTATTTATCTATCTATGTGTGTGTGATATTTTATATTATTCAATAAATTTAAAAATATTAATAATAATAATTGTTAAACATATTTTGACTGTATTTATGATGCGTTAAAATATTATTTTAAAATATACAATATATTTATTATTTTTTATTATTAAAAATGTTAATTCAGATTTGAATAAATTAACATTTAAATTATAATATTTACATGTTAAGTAAAATTTATTATTTTAAAAGAATAATCTTTACATTTATTATTTAACATTAATTTAAAAATATTTCAAAAATAATTATTGTTATCATTAGTCATTTTTGGTCTTTATTTATGATGCTCTAAAATATTTTTTTTGAAAATATATACTTAATATTTTTATTTATAAATTTGTAAAAAATATTATAAATGTTTATTATTTTAGTTATATTAAATATTTTTATATCCAATTTATTTCTTCTTGTCTGGTCGAGACAGTAGTAGTTCAGATTTCTTCGATTTGATTTTTCCTAAAATTTAATACATTTAAAATTAAAATTATAATATTTACATGAACAATACAATTTCTAATTTTAAGTGCATAATCTTTACATTTCTTTCTTTATTTTTCATAAAATAACAGAGCATTTGCAATAATGAGATAATGAAATAAGATTGTTCTGGCAATTATATAGACAATTATTCATTCTCCAAAAATCATACACATATTTCTGCTGAAAAATGAGGCAATTTACCATAATGTGCTCTCCGAAGTTGAGCAGTACACTGTCTAAGCAAAGACCTGACGTCAGTGCTTGATGTGCTGGTCCCACAGAGGTGAGAGATGACTTGAACATCAGGATTCTGTCTGCAGAAGGACCGCAGCCACCATGCCACCAGAGTAGACTTCCCACAACCCCTTTCACCACATACCAGAAAGATAGACTTCTCTGAGTCGTTCCGGTCAAGATCACTGAAACCACACAAAAATTTGACCCATAACATAATGTTAATATGTTAATCAAGCACAGTTTGCCTTCTTTATTTGGTTTTTATGTTTTTACCATGTGAAATGAGCTCCTGGATTTCTTGAATGCGTCTCAGATTTTGCATTATGGGTTAAAGGATCCATAAACTTATTTAGTGCATTCAGTATTTCCATGGCGGGTGCCGAGGGCACAAACCAGTCACACAATGCACGAGCTTGCCTCTCATGGTAATGCAGATCGAATGAATCCTGCCATCCTACAACAAATCAAGTCAAAAGTCATGAATGTATCTTACCTGAAACATACATAATATTGAAGTATCAGGTTGATAATTCATGACTTTTCCCTGGGTTTTGAGAAAGAATTTGAAAGGGAAATAAAATAGAAATAAAAATGGTTGAAAATTACAATTATTACTTAATCTCTGAGACTCTAAATATATACAAATATAATCATATATACATTTATAATTATGTTTTTTTTTCATATTTTGGGGTAATTAATAAGTAATAATAGAAATGTTCAACTATTTTATTTTATATGTATTGTACATACATATATTCTCTTAAATATAATCAACTGAATATGAATATATAAAGTACTAAAGAAAAAAGTAATAAAAATTTAAATTAAATAATAAAATTAAATTAAAATATAGAATTAATTTAGAATTTGATTAAAAGTCCAAAATGTGGCCTTTTATAAGAAAAAAAAAAATTTGAGAACAGGTGCAGAAATGTAGTCTTACCCGAGATGGGATGTTTTGGATCCTCATGAAATCCACAAATGACTCCTTCACAGTCCGCCTTAATCATCTCCTCAAGTTCATTAAGGTTTTTGAAGAATCTGTCAAACAGTGGAAAGAAAGAGGAGGATGCATTTAAAATACCCACTACACAATACACAAGTGGGCTTTAAAGGCACTGTGACTTGTATACTCAAACCTGACAGGAAGACAATGATTTATGATCCTTCTTTTTAGATCTCTCAATCTCTGTCTCTCACTTTGGCTTTGAGAGGACAGCATGTTCAAGAAATTGCGCATTTCATCACTGCTGTCGTCCTCTGTGTCCTGTGGGGTGCAGTCTTTAAAATAGAAGAAGCAGCTTCTGTTGTTGTCAATGAAGGCTGCCTTGGTGATCTCCAGCTCTGTAAGGCTACATGTGTGATACTCATCCTCCATAACCCAAGGGTAACCAGCCTCTGCAGCGGCATACAAGTTCCTCGCCACCTCAGACAAAGAACATGGTCCGATATCAGATTGAGATCCATTTTCTGCTGGCAGACACTGTCCATAGATGTGTCCGAGAAGACAGATGAAAAAGGACGAGCGGTCAATGAGATCCAAACTGATTTTCAACAGCTGGTCATAAAGATCAAGCTTATGATCATTTTCATCATCTCTTCTTTCTTGTTTGCTTTTCTGCAAGTCCACAGGTGTGAAACAGGTTCCTTTTGCCTGGCAAAGTGTGTCTAGATGTGGAAACACTTTTGTTTTCAGGTAAACCAACTCTTCTTGAAGATCACCTGGAACATAACACAGATAAGGCCAGAAAGGAAACCTGTTGGAAGTTTCTCCTATATTTTTTTCTTGGATATTTATTCCTTGCATTTTTAGTGTGTGACTAAATTTCAGAAATAGTTACATTCAACAGAGAAAAACAAAAATAAATGCAAAAAATATGACAAGGTAGGCTAATTTTAATTAGGCCTATTCAAATTCTCTCCAAGCTTTAGTCAATACGAAGTAAATCGTGACTTTCTTGTGGTCTTTCACCGTGTCAACAACTGGTTGTTAAGGAAACCGTAACTCTAAATTAAATCTGATTCTGAATCACCTAGGTCCGTTTCCCCTGAGCCGTTTAAAGCAGTCAACAAAACTCACACCGTTCCCAGATCAGCTGTCAGTCACAGTCTATGACGAAATCCCTTTAAAACGTTCGCTCGATGAAGTGGCATCCCGTCGAGCCAATCAACGCGAGCCACGATTGGAACGTGTAAAATCGGACATGTAAGGCGGTGATTGGAAGACAGGAGCTGCGGATCGCTCTCTGATTGGTGCGGTGTTGTGCGTGGGGTGCTGTGATTGGCTCATACCGGCTGAGCACAGCCCTAGAGCGCAAGAGTTGATAAAGCCGTCTTCTCGCTCTGTCTCCACGCACTGCAAGAGTTCGTCGAGGTGTGGAGGGCGTTGCAACTGCTCAAGGCATTAATCTGCTACGGAGTCTCATTAATAAACCGTTTTTCTTTCAAAAACAATGAGGGGACTGTGGATTATCGGTCTCCTCTGTGCACTTCTGGCATTCGGTGAGTACGTTTTATCAAATGGCCATGAAATGCAGCGCGTTATGCAGTTTGATGCCATTGAACTTGACAAAGCTTTTGAGTATTTGCAGTAATGCTGCTATCTTTGTGTGCTTCCTCTTTCTGCTGTGTAAGCTCGAGTGTTATATTTTAATTTTTTAAATAATGCTTCATGTGTAGACATACGTTAACGCTTCCTAAATGGATGAATGATTCAGAACAGGAAATAAAACATGGAGAGTGGATTTGACTCGCATGTGCTTCTGGAAGTTTCCTTAAGATTGAAATGGCCTTCATATAATTATATCCTTTATTTATATACAGTCATATCGCGCCTTAAAACGATAAATTGCGTTGAAATTATAATGTAATCTATTGTAATCGTACTAGTAATGCTTTTTATTGAAAATAGTCATGAAAGAGTAATGCAAAATAAAATAATGCATAGTAATTGAACATTAAGGCTAGAGAAGAATTTATCCAAGGATCTTGGGCCATGTTGGATTGTCACATTAAGGTCTTTAAATGTAGCTGAGGTCTTCTGGATCAAAATAAAAAAGGTGCTTTTGCACACAAATCAAGAGCATTTGTACGTTTCAGATGTGGAGAGCCTCACCTGGGCAATTTTAATCAAATTTGCCTTCACATGCAGTCCATTTTCATGTACAACAAACAAACAGCCTGGCTGGGCACAATAGGGTCTTTGCTGAGCAAATATACGTAGGAATTAAGTTATAAAACACTTGTGATCCAAATAAAAGCTGTATTTTGGTGCTGTGTGTTATATTAAGTTACTAAGTAACCCCATAGATACTGTCTGGCTCTAAAGTGCTCTTTATCACCGTCACATTCACATCATTTGTGTTGTTTCTTAATCTTTAATGTTTTGCATAATTGCAGCATCTGTGAAAGCTGATGATGACGTTGACATTGACGGCACAGTAGAAGAGGACCTTGGAAAGAGCAGAGACGGATCCCGTACAGATGACGAGGTTGTTCAGAGGTCTGTATGGACTTGAACTTGCACAACTCCATTCATTTTAAAGCGATGTTCATTTGCCCTTCATTTAGAGTCAGATCTTAAAGTGGGATAAATAAAACCTCGAAACTAATCTTAGCTGCTATTTAATGCATTTGTTTATCTCCTAAGTGGTTACATTTAGATATTTGCTTTTAGCTCCTCACAAAACCCACAAATGATCCCCAGTGGGGTTTGGACATCTGGTTGATGCATTTGTGTCTTGTTCCACAAAACCCAAGGGTAAATAGTAATAAGTCCCTAGAGGAATGAACATGTCACAAGCATCCTTTGCAGTCTTCCATGATTCCATCTTTTCTCCAACAGGGAGGAAGAAGCCATTCAGCTAGATGGTTTGAACGCCTCACAAATAAAAGAAATTCGTGAAAAATCAGAAAAGCATGCGTTCAAGGCAGAAGTGAACAGGATGATGAAACTGATCATCAATTCCTTGTATAAGAACAAGGAGGTGAGTAGGTCTTCATGCTGTTCGTGTTTTTGCAAATTGTACACAAGATCGACACTTGCTAATTCTTTACTTTACATCCTAAAGATCTTCCTTCGAGAGCTGATCTCTAATGCTTCTGATGCCTTGGATAAGATCCGTCTGTTGTCCCTGACCAACGAGGATGCTCTTGCTGGAAATGAAGAGCTTACTATTAAAATCAAGGTGTGTTAAAAATGAGTTCTAAAACCCACCCTTACTGATCGACCCTGTTTACTGAAACTTCCCACAGGACACAGAAATATAACGTGGCTTTTACATTTGCATTGCAAAAGAAATTCAAACATGTGTGAAGCAAATTGAGGAGCGTTTCCTTCCTTCATTTTCATATCTTAATTTTGATACTCGACACCTTGTTTAGCTATGCAAACACTTACATTTTTAGTTATTAGTTTTGAGGTTATGCAATAATTAGTCCTGTATCTTTTGTCTGTCTTCACCAGTCGGACAAAGAAAAGAACATGCTTCACATTACTGACACTGGTATTGGCATGACCAAAGAAGAACTGGTGAAGAACCTCGGTACCATTGCCAAATCTGGAACCAGCGAGTTCCTCAACAAGATGACTGAGATGCAAGATGAGGGTCAATCCACCTCTGAGCTGATTGGTCAGTTTGGTGTGGGCTTCTACTCTGCCTTCCTTGTGGCTGATAAGGTCATCGTCACCTCCAAGCACAACAATGACACCCAGCACATCTGGGAATCTGATTCCAATGAGTTTTCCGTCATCGACGACCCTCGTGGAGACACTCTGGGCAGAGGCACCACCATTACGTAAGCAGTTGAACTAAAAAAATCCACAAAAAAATGTGTAGATTGTGACATGTTGTAACTAAAGAAGTGTTTTTTTTTTTTTTTTTTTTTTTTTTTTCCCCCATCAGGCTGGTGATGAAAGAGGAGGCTTCAGACTACCTTGAGCTGGAGACCATTAAGAACCTGGTGAAGAAGTACTCTCAGTTCATCAACTTCCCCATCTACGTATGGAGCAGCAAGGTCAGTGTGTCCACCAAAGACTCCAGACCTTCTAGTTTGAAGTTCACCAATAGCTGGAGGACATCATGAACTTATCGATTTGTCATTTTCAGACTGAGACCGTAGAGGAGCCCATTGAGGAGGAGGAGGCGGCAGAGAAGGAAGAGGCTGCTGAAGAAGAAGCTGAGGTTGAGGAAGAGGATGAGGACAAGGACAAACCAAAGACTAAGAAGGTATTTAGCTGCATATATGCAAATAAACATCAGTAGAAGCTATTGTATAGATTTTTCTCAGTGATTTGAACGATTCCTCACTACTTTCAGGTGGAGAAGACCGTGTGGGACTGGGAGCTGATGAATGACATTAAACCAATCTGGCAGAGGCATGCAAAGGAAGTGGAGGAAGACGAATACAAAGCCTTCTACAAGACCTTCTCCAGGGTGAGTCAACCTGTGCTTTACACACAGAATCAACTCTTATGATCCTTTGTGGCTTCTTGGATCAGTTCAAGTGGAATCATTTTTCATTTTCAGGACACTGATGAGCCCATGTCTCACATTCACTTCACTGCTGAAGGAGAGGTCACCTTCAAGTCCATCCTCTTTGTTCCTGCATCTGCACCCAGAGGCCTTTTCGATGAATATGGAACCAAGAAAAATGACTTCATCAAGGTAATTTTGATAACCATTAAGTGGGAAAAGAACGCATTCTCTTATGTTGTATTTTTGAGTTATTAATTGTATCCAATTTGGTTCTTTTAGCTATTTGTGCGTAGAGTCTTCATCACCGATGACTTCCACGACATGATGCCCAAGTACCTCAACTTCATCAAAGGCGTTGTAAGTGCTTCTGTCTATGTTTAAGTGTAGTCAGTAAGATATTGACATTTCTGTGACTAAAAACATTAACAATCCTAATTCTGCACGTACAGCGTGTGGCATAATTCAATTTCTTAGAAGTATAATATATGTTTGCACCGCATTTCCCTAAAAGTGATAGCTCTCCTGTGTATTGGCTCATTGGTAAAGAGCATTTCCATTCTAGAGCAGATTGCATGCATGAGTTAATGTAATACAGGGTAGAACTGTAATTTTATTTGCCAAAATAGATGTTACATTTGTGTGTTCTGCATAAAAAGCATTTGGAATAAACAAATTTTAAAGTCCTCATTTAATACTTTAACCCAGGGAATAATCAGTGTTATTAAATACTAAAACTATTGAAAGTTGGCTTTGTTAATTGAAATGAAGCTAAAATAAAATAAATGTTAGATAGACAAACTGGAATAAATAATGTTAGATGGAATTTAAAAATGTTGCCCTGGCAACTTGTTGAAATCAAATAAGTTAAAATATTGAATTTACTAAAACTGGAATAAATGAATGTAAGCTGAATTGAAATGAGGGGGAAAAACAAAGCACAAAATAGTTAAATATAAATTGAAAATATAGAAATAATTCAAAATAATAAATATTACAATTGTATACAAGTACTAAATTGTGAATATTTTTTTTATTATTATTATTTTGTATGCATGTGTTATTTAATGGCACATTAAATGGATAGTTTTTCAGTTTTGGCCAATAATTTATTTTGCTGCATCACTATAATGAATGTTTGGTGACTCAAAGTTTGCTCTCATTTTTCAGGTGGACTCTGATGATCTGCCTCTGAATGTGTCCAGAGAGACTCTGCAGCAACACAAACTGCTCAAGGTGAGCTCATCATGTTACAGATCAAAGTAACATTGATTAGATTATGTACAATTATATGATGCAAATGCAACGTACTTACTGTACAAGCAATTGAGCTACTTTCAAGACTCACATTGGTGCCTTCGTTCATCAGGTCATCCGTAAGAAGCTGGTGCGCAAGACCCTAGACATGATCAAGAAGATCGCCGAGGAGCAGTACAATGACAAGTTCTGGAAGGAGTTCGGCACCAACATTAAGCTGGGCGTGATTGAGGATCACTCCAACAGAACCCGCCTGGCCAAGCTGCTCCGCTTCCAGACCTCCCACCACGAAACCACACTGTCTAGTCTGGAGCAGTACGTGGAGAGGATGAAGGAGAAGCAAGACAAGATCTACTTCATGGCAGGAACCAGCAGGAAGGAGGTGTTTAAATGTTTTTACACTGAACTGAACTGCTTGCTAAGATACCCCATTTCTCTATTTCCATATTAACATGTAATCTTTTTGGTTTAGGCTGAGTCTTCTCCATTTGTGGAGAGGCTGCTTAAGAAAGGACATGAGGTCATCTACCTGACTGAGCCAGTGGACGAGTACTGCATCCAGGCTCTGCCTGAGTTTGACGGCAAACGCTTCCAGAATGTGGCGAAGGAAGGCGTGAAATTCGATGAGAGTGACAAGGCCAAGGAGAAGAGGGAAGCTTTGGAGAAAGAGTTCGAACCCCTTACCACCTGGATGAAAGAGAAGTCCCTGAAGGACAACGTATGATTATTTTCAGTGACTTTACTGTATTGCATATTATAAACTGTATTTATATTTATAATATTGCATATTATAGACTGACTTTTTAGAAGTGGCAGTTCAGTTGAAACAAGTTCGTCCCTGTGTCACATTTCAGATCGAGAAGGCCATTTTGTCTCAGAGGCTGACCAAGTCTCCCTGCGCTCTGGTTGCCAGTCAGTATGGATGGTCTGGCAACATGGAACGGATCATGAAAGCCCAGGCTTACCAGACAGGAAAAGACATTTCCACAAGGTATGTCCTCTAAACAAGTCTTAAATATATTTGTGCATTTGCAAATTCTAGTTGCAATCATCTTAGCAACTGCATAGGAAAGACCTGGCAACATCTTTAGGGTTTAGAAACATTAGTGTTTTTTTTTTTTTTTTTTTTTTTTTTTTTTAAATGCCATGCTGCTAGCAAAAAAAGGCCAATTGTCTATTGTCATTATACCGACTTGAACACGCTGCATGTGGAAATTTTTCAGTCTTTCAGTCCAAAAGGTGTGGCTTCCAATTGAAATGACTGGATTTTCCTAGCACAATTTTGCGAACTACAATAATGTGGCTGCACCATCAATTCAAAATCGAACTTAACACCATTATTGATCTGAACTGAACCAACACTGAACAGTTGAGCCAAATGATGGCACTACTGTCTTTTAAAGCTGCTTTACTATACAATCTGAGTTGTCTCAGTAGTTGAGTTTCTATAATTGATTCTGCTAGTTTCCTGTTTATCACTGTTACTTTGCTTTGACACAATCTGAGTTGTATAAAGTGCTATAAAAATAACTGTCTTGACTTGCCACCTTTATAATTGTGGTGACAGTGCAGCCCACCACTTCCTGCTGTGTGAAAAGGAAAAAAGGGTTAATATTCTGCAAACTATGGTCACAAAAACTAAGTTAAGCTTTTTTCCCCCCTCATTCTAGTTATTACGCAAGTCAAAAGAAGACATTAGAAATCAACCCCAAACATCCTCTCATCAAGGAGATGTTGAAGAGAGTTAAAGTAAGTCAAACATAGCTCTGATTAAGTTGAAAATTTAGCTGTTAAAAGAGTTCAGATCGTCTGATAAATTGTGCTTTGTATTGTAGGAAGATGCTGAGGATCAGACAGCTGCAGATTTAGCTGTGGTGCTCTTTGAAACTGCCACACTGCGATCTGGCTACCAACTCACAGACACCAAAGCATATGGAGACCGAATAGAGCGTATGCTGAGGCTCAGCATGAACATAGATCTCGAAGAACAGGTACACACAAAGTCGAGCACCGCTATTAAGAAAGAGTTGTTCAAATGAAGTGTGGCTCAGTATCCTTTTGCTGTGTCAACAGGTAGAGGAAGAGCCAGAAGAGGAACCAGAAGAACAGACAGAAGAAGCAGAGGATGACGAGGAGGTCCAGGCAGATGAGGAGGCAGAAGAAGAATCGGTGAGTGTTGAAACGTTCACTTACTCACCCTCATGTTGTTCCAAATCCATATTTAATTCATGAAATTCAGAATCTAAGAGGTCTGAAACAACATGATGGTGAGAGATGATGGGCGAACTGCTATTTTAACAGTTCCTTATGTCTTAATGTGTCTTAACACATGGATTTCTTTGTGTTTCAGGATAGCACAGGCAAAGACGAGTTGTAAAGTGTAAATCTGGGAGGGATGGGGTGTCGGACTGTGATGCAGAGTGAAGATGGCGATCTCAGCTGGTTCTTTTCTCTGTGTGGGTTATGGGAATAGGAGCTGTTTTTTTTTTTTAAGGCGCTGCGTTTGTGTTTGAAATTTTCTTTTTTTACATTCCTCCATGATTGTAAATTTGTTAATATTTAACTGACCCAGTTGTGGAGTGCTGACTCCTGTCCACTGAACCATTAAATGTTTCCAAAAAAGGACCTTGTGTGTAATTGTGTGTCTTTTACAATGTGTCTCTTTGTTTTAGTCAATTTTACAAACTCTCTGCAAAAAACAGGATTCCAGTTTGGGTGTTTTTAATTTTTTTTTTTTAGTAGCCTCAGCACTTTGATTTATATCATTCAAAGTGACAAAGTTTAATTTTGAATATTGTTCATGGTCGTACCAGGGTGAATTTTCCTGTGGGGTCTGGGATGAACCATTTCTCCCAGATGTCCAGATGGACGCAGGGGTAGTTCCAGGGCTTGAAATGGCCGTTCCAGTGCAGTAAGCGTGCGTCTTTGAGAAAAGATCTGGGATAACGGGTATCAGGACTCCAGCCTTCATAGAACACAAGAAAAGAGCATTTTTGTGTTGATTTGCTTTACTGCTAATTTCAAATTCACAAATCTTCACATTTACTTTTAATAGAGACATTGTGATGTTCAAGAGGAGAGCTGACCTTTGACTCAAAGTGTCTAAGGACTCATTCTTGTTAAAAACGAACCAAACATCTCAGGTTAGTTACGTAGAGGCTTATGAAAAATTAAATTGCTATTTAGGGAATATGCTTTTGATACATGATACTCAAATATATTTTAAAATATAACATTTCTGTGATGGCAATGCTGAATTTTCAGTGTCACATGATCCTTCAGAAATCATTCTAATATGCTGATTTGCTGCTCAGGAAACATTTCTTTTTATAAATGTAGAAAACAGTTGTGCTGCGTAATGTTTTTGTGAAAAGTGCTATTTTTTTCAGGTTTCTATGAATCGGAAGTTTAAAAGAACAACATACTTAGACATGTAACATATCTTTGTCATTTTTATCAATTTAATGCTAATTTAATGTTATTCTTGATGAATAAAAGTATTAATTTCCTTTTGAATGGTAGTGTATTTTATAATAAATACACTTTAACTATAATTGGTAAATACTGGTATTCTATATATGTCTGTGTATGTGTGTATATATATGTATATATATATATATATATATATATATATATATACTGTATATATATATATATACACACATATACATATACATACATATACATACACACACATATATATGTATATATGGCAAAGTTTCAACTTAGTACTTTTGAAGTACGGCTATTTTCAACATAAATATGGCATAATACATATATTTTGAGACCAAGTACTTCCAATTGGAAAGACTGAAAAAAATCTTTAGGTAATTATTCGGTGAGATTTGGCAGAAAAAAAAGGTAGAAGACAATCAGTTACCCAGGTGTCTGACGTGCCACATTGGATCAATGGTTGTGTATTTATCATGAAAGACGATCAGCATTGGGGGGGTGGCCACACCGCCTGCCATGGCACTGCTGTACAGATTCTCTCTACATTGACGTGGAAAAACAAATCTATTAAATCTGCACTAATTTGATCTCATAAAAACTCAATTTGATCCAATATATCACCTGACATTCATAGCCATCCATTTCTCCAGCTGTTTAGTTATTTTTTGCCTTTTCCATTCACCAATGTCTGCTACAAAAACACCTGGATTAAAGGAGCAGTCACTGGGGTTGATGCCCAACTCTCTGACTTCCTCTTTGCGGTAGTCCAGAAAGCCCATATAAGTTGTCTATGGGATGAAATGAAAATCAACCCATATAACAGTAACTAAAGTGATAAACCATATTCAAAATACTAAAACATACATCCATAAATACCCACCTGCATCCCCACACTGCGCACCATCTCATGTGTGGGGGGCAGATCACAGTCTGAGGCGAACGCAGCAGCGTGTCCCGCTTTCAGCTTTATGTTATACAGTTCCTGTATATCTCCTGTCAGTCAGATGTAACAAAAATCATTCATTATCACAGTGAATAGAGCAGTGAAGAGGTTTCATTTCACGCACTTGACATATGAGATCATGCTTGCATGATTAACTTGATGATGAAAGCTTTTGTATCAGTGCAACACGAGTACAAGTGTAAGGTTAGTATCAATTTCAGATGCTTACACATAATAATGGAGTTCACCTTGAACTATGACATCATCATCCAGGTAAACGATCCGCTCGTGATTTTCAATGCCAAGAAGTGGCAAGTAGAACCTCACAAAGTTAAGCTGCAACACAAAAGAAACCAGGATTAAGAAACAATTAGTGTGTAAAAGCCTTCAACATTTAAGTCTAAGAAAGGGGTGTTCACATATATTTGGTCACTTTTTAGAAATAATGAACAACACAGCATAACCCAGCAGAACTCACAGGGTGCAGAAGCTCCGGTCTGGATGAATCCGGATTGACTTTCCCCTTCAATACCATCGGATTGAACTCCAGGATCTTGTATTTGATTTTTCTCAGCTTGGTCTTCTCTATGTATTCCCTGTTTGAGTCCAGAAAAAAATGCTTATTGAGGCATATGGGAGGATATTTTTTGACTGAGCATGTTTCTCATTTCTCTTTCAGACATGTAAATATTACGTACATATATTATGCACACATATGTACATTTGTTATCTAAAGCTAAATTATTAAAAACATTTTTGTTAATTGAAATATAGCTGGAATAAAACAAATATAAATATTAGATGAGAAACCTGAAATTTTGACAGTCTGAAAATTATGAAATATTGCCTTGGCAATTAACTTAAGCTAGTTACTAACTGGAAATAAATAAAAAACCCTAACTTAACTAAAACAAAAACTTAAATAAATTAAAAAATAAAAAATAAATTAAACCTAAATAGTAATATTACTACTAATAAAAAATGTATAAATTACAAAAGTACACACATTTACTAAAAATTAAACAAATTAAATAAAAATAAAAGCCAACAAAACTAGGTTTCACAAAACGTGCATTATGTTAACTGGCACTAATAATATTTTATTGTAATTTATTTGTATTAATATTTAATAAAAACAATTGTAAATGTAATTACATTTCATATTATTACATTATACTATATATAATATATAAATTTACTATATGTGACCCTGGACCACAAAACCAGTCTTAAGTCACTGGGGTATATTTGTAGCAATAGCCAAAAATACATTTTATGGGTCAAAATTATAGATTTTTCTTTTATGCCAAAAATCATTAGGATATTAAGTAAAGATCATGTTCCATGAAGATATTTTGTAAATTTCCTACTGTAAATATATCAAAACTTAATTTTTGGTTAGTAATATGCATTGCTAAGAACTTCATTTGGACAGCTTTAAAGGCGATTTTCTCAATATTTTGATTTTTTTGCACCCTCAGATTCCAGATTTTTAAGAAGTTGTATCTTGGCCAAACATTGCCCGATCCTAACAAACCATACATCAACGGAAAGCTTATTTATTCAACTTTCAGCTGATGTATAAATCTCAATTTCAAAAAATTGACCCTTATGACTGGTTTTGTGGTCCAGGGTCACATATGTAAAATGCCTACTACATTTTTATTGTTACAGTAGAACTTATCTATATGTGACCCTGGACCACAAAACCAGTCTTAAAGTGCCCCTATTATGCCTTTTCGAATATTACCTTTCATGCAGTGTGTCATGTAGCAGTATGTGAACATAAACTTTCTGCAAAGTTGTGAAGCCGAAAGTGCACGACATATAAAGTTATTGTCTATCAAAAAAAGAGTCGGCTCGCAATCACCTAAACGAGTCGTTAGGAATTCGAATCTTATTCTGTTACGGCTGTACGTCACGAAGTAATACATTTGCATAATGTCCTCCCATGGCTGTCATTCACGCTGTACGCAGTAGACCAATCACAAAGGACTGCACCATCTGACCAATCACAGCAGCGAGTGCTCACGGAAAGGAGGGGTTTAGAGGGACTGACTCTTCGAACTGCTTCGCACGAATCGCTTGGGAATCATTTAGAAATGAGGTATTTTTTGAGAAAACTAAAGTGTTTTTTGACCTTGGATGCATGTAAACCTGTTTTAGGAGACTCAT
Organism: Tor tambroides; assembly: GCA_021397915.2. Taxonomy (NCBI): domain Eukaryota; kingdom Metazoa; phylum Chordata; class Actinopteri; order Cypriniformes; family Cyprinidae; genus Tor; species Tor tambroides. The sequence continues at coordinate 46,802 of JAFVLL020024397.1, read as the reverse complement.
AAAACAATATTAGCAAACTTAAAATGGCATAATAGGGGCACTTTAAGTGTCAATTTTTTGAAATTGAGATTTATACATCATGAATACATAAGCTTTCCATTGATGTATGGTTTGTTAGGATCGGACAATATTTGGCTGAGATACAACTATTTGAAAATCTGGAATCTGAGGGTGCAAAAAAATCAAAATATTGAGAAAATCACCTTTAAAGTTGTCCAAATGAAGTACTTAGCAATGCATATTACTAATCAAAAATGAAGTTTTGATATATTTACGGTAATAAATTTACAAAATATCTTCATGGAACATGATCTTTACTTAATATCCTAATGATTTTTGGTATAAAAGAAAAATCAATAATTTTGACCCGTACAATGTATTTTTGGCTATTGCTGGTTTTGTGGTCCAGGGACACATATAGTTTATTTTGTACTGTAACAAGAAAAATGTAGTGAGCATTTTATATAACTGCAGTGGTTCTTGACTGCAAAAGGAAGAAAGCTGAATGCAAATAAAATTAACTATTAACAACTAACCATAATAAATGCAAATAAATCTACTTTCAAAAGGGAAGAGAAAATGATTCCCATAGCTTTTGTTGTTGTTGTCAAAGGTTAAACGTCCAGTTAAACACTCCAGTATTTTGACACATAACGATTTATGGCAATACTACTTTCAGTGTTTGCTTTCAAGAATATTTTTTAGTGACTTCTTGTACACAAAAACTACTTAAAGTGTTGGGTGCACATTAAGCACGTTGGGTGCAAGTGTTACACTTGCGTTAGACCTTATCTTCTTGATGGCATCTCGCAGGGTAACTATGTAGAAGAAAATGCTCGCACGGCTGTTGCTGTAGACGCTGTTGATGGTTGCGATGGCAGCACCAATACGCTCCTCTGAAGCACAGATAACCACAGGGATGTCAGTGTCGGTTGCTTTCTCGTCCTCCACACCCGTTTTGGCCCCATCTTTCTTGAGTACTGCATACACCGCAATAAGATCAATATCATAAACTGAGTACATGCATAGCCTACTTGCATATCAGTACTCTGCATGTGTACCTGAATACTTGGGCAGTGTCTGTAGTCTGGTCTTTTTGTAAAGAAGAGCAAAAGCCACCAGGATGAGCAGAATGAGGAGCCCATGGTTGACTGGCACAGAGAGAGAGAGAGAGAGAGAGAAAGATTAATCACTAGACTACATAAAATTCTGCACTGTGTGTTGCATATTGTGTATGAAATAAAAGGATGGCCACTAGAGGTCACTGTATGACTATGTATGAGGGATGAGATAAAAATATTTCTTCCTCATCCTTCTTTTAAAACTGTTCTAATTGTTACTAGTAACTAAAAAAAAGCATTGGTAGTCACACTGGAATAGTTATAACAATTCAAATACTACACTGTAAAAATTATTTTTCAAATGGAAGATCATAAATAATATGTTATTACAAGGAAATGCTATTTCAGTCTTTCTACTTCAAAGTTTCATGTTTAAATCAATGCTACTTGATGTTACTTTGTAATTATTTGTGAAATTTACCAGCAATTTCTGAACTAAAATTGTTTTATCACCATTTTTTCAGCTGCATTGTTATTGTTTACAAAAAAAGACAAAACTATTAAAAATCCTTTTTTGGTAATTTAAATAAAGCTGAAATTGAATAAAATATACATAGATGAAAAGTTAAAATAAAATCTTTTAAAAAAAAATTAAAAATGAGAAATCTTGCCTTTACTGTAAAAATTATTTTTCAAACTTGAAAATAAAACAAAGCTTATTGGAGTACATTTTACACATGAACACTATTTCAAAAAGTAATTAAGTATGAAATTAACTAGCAATTTTTGATTTTTTTTTGTAGTGTAATTTTTTTAAAGTATCCTACCACATTTATTAAAATTAAAACTGAAATAAAAGTAAATTAAATCTATATGTAAATATTTTAAAATAACAAAATGACAACAAAAACTAAAAACTTAAACTAAAATTAAAATAAACACTGAAAATATAACAATAAAAGCAAATCTAAAATATGAATAAATACTATTATAGTATTATTTATTCGTATTTTAAATGAGCTTTTATTGTTAGGCTATATTTTCAGTGTTTATTTTAATTTTATAATAGTATATAAATAATACTAATAGTATATCTATAATAATATAATATAATACTCAAATAATACAGAAAATCAGACACAAAAATGGTTAGTGGTACAGTTGTCCAGGCTGAGGTTGGCTGAAGAAGATAAAGTAAACATTTGTGTATTTTGTTGCTTTCCATTCCTTAACTAATGCAAAACATGCCTTTATACCTCTTGACAATGCCTTAGTAAAACAGAAAAATAATTGGAAATAAAAAAATAAACTTAAGTTAAGGCTTAAGGCTGTGTTCTGATAAGAAGAGAGGGATTTCTAGAGGCCCCGCTGCTATACATCACTTTTATGGGTTTAATCTGCCTGGTTACCTCATTTACTCTGGGACGACCAGTGGGACGGACCCCTCCTCCACCACAAACACACACAGGACACATTCCTGTTTTGCAGGGCAGGACAGCAGAGCAAAACGAGGCCCTAAAACATCACTGTTTGCTCACCGCCATCAGATATCCATGAGATTTCACAACGTAAGTCTGTTCATTTTGCATCAGGAGTCTGATTCAGAGTGACTCATACACTGGACATGATCACCGGCCTTGGATGTTTTCCCATGTATTATGAAAGAGTGATGCAATAAACAAATGCATGGAGGGATTCATGGAAACACAATCTGCAAAACCTGGATTTGTTACTTACTTTTCCTCAACAAAGCCATGTTTCTCCATCAGCATCTGTAAAAGGAGAAAGAATAAGATGGCTCACAGGGGTATTAAACTTAATATTTAGTTAGATTTTGCTTTGCTAAACCTAGAAAATGAAAATAAGTACTTTCAAATATTATAGGAGTTTAATTGTGAAACATCTAATAGATCAACTAATTTAAATAATGAAATAAAATAATGTGAGGAAGTTTTAAGAACTGAACTTCTTGGTTTGGTGTTGATGAAGAGCACTTATTTACTAATGAGCTTTTTAATGGTTAATTATTTTCAACCCAGTCTTTTGGTCGCATCTAAGACACATTTCTAAAGGGATTTTGGGTCTCTCGAGACTTTTGCACACATGTGGGACTGTTTATCGGGAGTCTCCTGGCCTTTCCTTCCTGATGGCATTCTTCACTAAGCTCTAAACTCAGAGTTATCAGTTTTATTTCAAAAATCACTTTCTGTCCTCTTTTCATATCATATCTTCTTAGACCTCTCAGAAGGGAGTAAGCGTATTAGTTTTGCCGAAAGGAACCAGAAATCAAGTAAAACCAAACAGTGACTTGCAGAAAGAGTTCAAATCTGGCATTATAGTTTGAAAACTAAGCTCTGATTCTTTTCATTTATTTAGGGTCTTAAAAACTATAGACCTATTTAAAAAGCTCTCGCATGTAACTTACACAGATTCTTATCCTATTCCGGCTGTAACAGAAGAAATACCAATTATTCTAATTACTGTGAACAATTTGTGTGGCTTTTGGGTTTTAAAAGCAGAAGACTTAAACAATGATAAATGAATAAAAATATACAAGAACATCAACTAAATTTTAGATGGGACTGTATCCTTCAGACAGATAATGTTAACTTAGGCTACTACTATTAAAGGCAACATTTTATATTTTCATTAATCATGTTAACACACTATTACATCAGTAACAGATATGTATTTATCCTATATTTTGTGAGAGGACGTTTATAGCTATACATCGATATTAGTGGACTAGGCCTATTACAATAGAATATCCTTCATTAGGCTACATTTATCCTTTATATAATGTCTTCCTTTCTTTTGTTAACATTATCCAAAATAACATTAACCTTGTAGAAACAAGAGATAGCGGAGTTTCTTCATTTCTTGAGATAAACGAAACAATGTCGCGAATAAGTCTTAACAATAGGCCTAACTGATACACAACAATGATAACCAAATATATCACTGATAGTTATCATAAAAAAAAGAAGTGAGTCTGTATGTAAAGCTTAGCGGTGCACAAATCGTAAAATAAGAGGGGAAAAACGCTTGTCACTGATTTATATTGAATCGTTTATATTAGCCACTTACCAGAGTTTCCAGTTTAATTCCCAGCGGTCAGTCGCGCGGTAACGTTCATTTAATCTGTACGGCGCGGTCGAGTGGGCGTGGCCAAACTGGAGAACGCACAGCCGTCCAGCGAAACTCACAGATGCTCAGTACTGCGTTTCCCTTATTTATCCTCATGAGACCCAGCTATGCATTTTTTTTTTTGTCCAGATGTCTTTTTAAAACCTCTGAAATCCACACACGCCACTGTGTCAAGCCCTACTGTGTCTTACAGGGGACGTCCCGAACTTTTCTCATATAGCAGAAGTGGGTGCGGCCAATAGGTTAATATATGACAATATAATTTAAATATCTTACTATATATTTTGATAATTATCTTAACATTACTACATGTATATACAAACATACACACAAATATATATATATATATATATATAACATAAATAATATAATATATATATATATATATATACACCGGTAAATAAATTTACAATATTATAAAAGATGAATGTGTTCTATTCCTACATGTAATACTTGTGCATCTAATTAATAATTTATTCAATTTACCAAAAAACCCTAATTGTCATAATTAGATGTTTTACACAACATATTTTATAAATATAAATTGTGTATTTTATACACAACATATTTTATAAATATAATGTACCATTTATTAATGTATATTACAAAAAGTTCGAAAAAAAAAAAAAAAAAAAACTGAGCCTGCACCAGATCTGCCCAAGATTTACTTAGTCTGTGCCACATATACATAGATATATACTGTACATATGATTACAAATTCTCAAACAATGACATACAAGTCACTTTGACAATGTCTGCTGAAACAAAAAAATATTTTAAAAAAATTACACCTTTTTTTTCAAATGGTAAAAAATTAAAGGTTACATAAATTATGATCATGCTTGTTCAAAATATTAAACATCAAAAAACCTTTGGAATATACAATATACAGTGCAAAACGTAAGTTAGTCTAATTACACACTTTGTCTCTATGTAAAACTACATGTAGGAATGGTTATTCTTCCCACACGTCACTCATGTTACAACTGTGGACAAACACAATCTTATACATCAGTGTTCCTCAACTATTGTGTCGTTCACAACAGCTGTAATACTGTAGTTATCGAGGGCTTGAAAAGGCCCTTCTAATGCTGCCAGAAAAACCAGGAAAAAGACACACAGCATATTCTCTACTTACAAACACTGACGTCAATGTTTAGTGTCTTCCAAATAGGGCAAGTCACAATGTGGGAGAACCAATAAAATGAAGCAACAGCGAAAAAACAACTTGGCAACAGGGAGAAAAAAAAAAAGTTTAGAACTATTAAAATAGTTATGGAACATACATAAAAATAAGTTTAACTAAAAATAAAACAAACAAACAAACAAACAAACAAACAAACAAAACAAAACATCCAGTGCAGATTTGAGTAATCCACAATTGTGAACTTTGCAAAATCACTCCAAAAGACACAAAAGGCAAAATGCCACTTAAATGTGGTGTTTAAAGTAAAGATAGCAGCATGGCGACATTGATGGGCAGATCTATTCTTTCATTGGTATAGGTCATGGATCTGACCCGTTCAGGTGGAGAGAGCAGGAAGGCTGCAGGTCCCACACGCTGCTCCACACAGGTCAAACACAGAACGCCGCCCGCATCCATGCTCTCCATCTGAAACACACATGTAATCAACAGGAAGTGAGTTTTTCAACCTGCAAAAATCGTTCACCCAAAAATGAAAGTTTGCTGAAAATGTACTTCATCTCAGGCCATCAGAGATCTACATAAGTTTGCTTCTTTATCAGAACAGATTTCAAGAAATTTAGCATAACATCACTTCCTCACAAATGAATCCTCTGCAGTGAATGGGTGCCGTCAGAATGAGAGTTCAAACAGCTGATAAAAACATCACAAGTAATCCACCTGACTCCAGTCAATCAATTAATGTCTTTCTGGATAAAATAGGAGTCCTCTGTCTAAAATATTGCATTCTCCAAAGAAAAAGCCTGAATCAGGAGAGAAATATGTGCAGTCTAAAGCAGTTCTAAACAAATATGTCAGGGAATTTCAATGTGAGAGGACAACAGGAAAGGAAGCATTATTATGGACTTGTATTTTAGGCAAAAGTGATGGTTTTAAAGTTAAAATGACTTAATAATGGATTTGTTTCTTATAAGCACGCAGCTTTTCACTTTAAAAGACACTAACTGATGGACTGGAGTCATTTGCAATAATTGTGGATTATTGTGACGTTTTCATCAGCTTTTTGGACTCTCATTCTAATGGCGCCCATTCACTGAAGAGGATGCATTGGTAACCAAGTGATTTAATCCTAAATTTCTACATATCTGTTCTGATAAAGAAAACTCTTCTATATCTTGGATGGTCTGAGGGTGAGTACATTTCAGCAAATTTTTATTTTTGGGTGAACTATCCCATTAAAAGACAAACAAATGAAGGTGGAAAAAGACACTAACGTATCTGATGGGGAGTTTGCTCATGCTGAGGACAGCATCTGCAGTGATGTGGTTCTCACAGCCTTCAATGGAGCAGACAAGAGATGGGTCTTTACTCAGCAGTGTGCTGGTCAGCCCTGACCTTAGGGAGTACTCCTGTGAAAGACGAAGAGGCAGGAATAATAAGAATGCTTCAAATTCATGATTTCTGGATATTCTTTGGACTATAAAGATCAGAACGAAGCTGAAATGCAATAACTCACCCCAGTGAACGTGAGGATGTTGCTGATGGTCTTGGTGATGTAAAGTGCTCTTTTGGCTCGAGTGATCGCCACATATAACAGGTTCCACTCGTCATCTGGGACGTTTGCTGCAGCCAGAGAGAAAAGATTAGCCATATGCATATCTGGATTTTCATATATTGATTCTGATTGGTCAGCTGCAACATTATGCAAATATTTCTGCAACTAAGAGACTGTCACTGGGGCAGTAGCCTTTTTGAATATGATACTAATATGAACTATTTAAGCACTAATATGCATCTTTAAGGTACTAATATGCACGCTTTAAGAATAAATAAGGTACAAAAATTTACCTTTTGAAAAGTACCTCCCCAGTGACTGCTTTTGTACTTTTTTTTCCTGAGAGTGTACATGATTCTCTAGCATACTACTCATATACATTAAGATCTTAGAATTCATATTATCACAGATCATCACAAACATACACTCTTTATGAACACTTTGATCTACCAGATGTGTAGATGGTTACTTGGCTAAAGCCCAGACAGACTTTGAGGCTCAGATACGGAGATTATAATAATGGTAAGAGCTGGGCTTTATTTCATTATGTGCAACACATTTATTATTAAATTATATATACACACACACACACACACACACACACACACAGAGTATTAAAAAAATTCCTAAAGAAATGCCACAAACCTGCATTGAAACCGCCCACTCTCTGCAGGTTGTGTCGAGCACATGGTACTTTCATGAAGTCATCTGTCACAACCACTGTGTCAAACTCCAGGCCTTTTGCTTTATGCACCGTACCAAGGATAAAATCTGTCACAATCAGAGACATAAAAGTATTCAGATTGTATATAGGGGTTGCAAGCCTTCATTGAGTATTTCTCAAAAACAGTGCTTAACGCTTTTTAGTTTTTAGTCTCACTCACCTGCGCAAACTGGGCTTTTCTGGGCGCGTTCATAGATCTGTTTAACGAGCTCTGGAATGCGTTTGTTGTATTTTTCCACCACGGCTAGCTTGGCCTCCAGCTCGCGGTCTTCCGAGGCCATGGCGTATCCCTTCAGACCTCTGAATCCACCCATCTTATCTTTGCAGAAACTTCGGATGAAGTAATCCTTGATCAGAAGGCTCTCTAAAGTAGAGAAACAAATCCAAACAAAGCAAACTTTAGCAAAGCATAATTTAACAACCATCAGTTTCAAAGATCCAACAAGGTATTAATAATCTGAATAATATGAAATGGCTTTACAGATAGGGAACATACAGCAAAGACTAAAGAAACCATTCTGAGCAATTCAAGTAGGATATTTTGTTAAACAGCGAGTCTAAGATTATAAAACCTTCAAGCAGATAGTGACTCACCATTCTTGCGTTTGTCCTCTGGTTGCATCAGGACCCAGAGATCCATAATTTTTTCCAGTCCAAAGTTTTCAACACCCTGAAATCAGAGGTTGGCAGTTTTTAAAAGAAACACTAACCATGTTTTGCACATCACGTAACTTTCTCTGACTGAAAAACTGCACAAAATCAGAGATGTTTAGAATATAGACTATATTGCCAAAAGTATCGGGTCGCCCCCATCTAATGAATAGGTTTGTTTACTTTAGTAATTTCCAGGAGTATAAATGTTAATTTTATAGCATATAATGATATTCTAGGGAATTGTGTGCTTCTAATTTCATAGCAAAAGTTTGGACAAGACCCTTTTCTATTCTAACATGACAATGCCTCTGTGTATAAGGCAAGGTTCAGAAAGAAAATTATTGATTCAGTCAGTGTGGAAGAATTTGACTGGTCTGCATAAAACCAAGTCCTAATCCCAGTTTAACACCCTGGTGTGACTATAAATGCAGACCTTGAGCCAAAAACTCATCACCAAACACCAATGACTTGTATATATGGGTATAGTCATTTTAGACACTTCCAAAACTGTTGCAACAGAGATGGAAATACAATTTTTAAATACATGAATTATGTTCCCATCGTTGTTGCCACAGATTTGGAAGTGCATTTTTCTGTTCTAAAGAAGGGGGTGTCCCAATACTTTTGTCTATATAGTGTATGTACAAGTCATTTGTTGGCAAGTCATTTGAGTTTTTGGCTCAAGGTCTGCATTTACAGTCACACCAGAGGTGTTAAACTGGGATTAGGACTTGGTTTTATGCAGACCAGTCAAGTTCTTCCACACTGACTGAATCAATAATTTTCTTTCTGAACCTTGCCTTATACACAGAGGCATTGTCATGTTAGAATAGAAAAGGGTCCTGTCCAAACTGTTGCTATAATATTAGAAGCACACAATTTCCTAGAATATCATTATATGCTTTAACATTAAGATTTGTACTCACAGAAATTACTAAAGTAGTCAAACCTGTTCATTAGAAGGGGGCGACCCAATACTTTTGGCAATATAGTGTATCTGAGGTTTAAAAGACACATTAAGGTAATTCATTACCAGGTTGGACAAATGTTTAATGTACTCACTCCCACAATGTAGATCTTGCAGGTGGGGTTGGCGTCTGTGAGTCGGACAGCCTCGCTGAAAACTGTGACATTACAGCGGCTCAGAATGGCCACGCTCCCTTCTGGCAGCCTCTGGCCCAGCATCAGATGTTGCAGTGTTTGTGTGTCCTCCCCTCGAACACTCCCTGAAAACAGACACATAGCATTTTTATTATTGCCAGGTTCATACTTCAGTTAAAAAAAACAAAACAACAACAACAAAAAAAAAAAAACAACAGGGGTAATTTTTCTTTAAGCAAAACGCAAAATTAAATTTTTATTAAACAGTATTAAAACAATTTCATATTACTACTAACACTATTAATAATATTTGCAAAAATATAATAATAATCATAATTCCCTAATTAAAACTTCTTAAACTTACCATCCTGATTCCCACCAACCAATATCTGCTTCACTTTTTTACAGCTGTCCAATATTGCAGCACCAATGTATGCAATTTCAGATCCAAACCTGAAGCTCTGTGAAAAATATGAGTGGTCATATTAGAACATATTTACCCACAAACACGTTTATCGCAGTGGTAGAATTATGTGTGGCCCACTTCCTCTACAAATATTATCTGTAATTTCCTTTTCCTGTGTTTTTGTTTGTACCTGTGTGAGATAATAGATGTGTGTGTGAGGAACTGCGTGCAAAGCATTGACTGCTCCTCTGAAAGTGTAAATCTGTTGATGAGGATCTCCAACCAGGATTTTCCCACAGTTCTGAGAGAGCATAATGCCCATGATGACTGGAAAAATCAAAGACCACAAACAGAACACAAAATAAGTTCACATTACAGTCAACAACCCGTTACAGACTCTGAAATCACAAAATTCAGCTCTTTAATACAGCATAATAAAATAAAATAAAAACTAAATTTAATGCTACCTTAAATGACCTAAATCTGGATGAAATTACCAAACCAAGATTTATTTTAACCTGGTGTGCAGTCTTGAGCTTCGTCAATAAATATGGCATCATATCGGTCCAGCTGTGGTTTACTCAGCTGCCAGAGTTTGAGATATCCTGTTAACAACAATCAAAGGAAAAACAACATGAAACATAGATACAACATCTAAGAAAAATATGAAAGAAGATTTTGGGTTTATTGCTATTGTGACTGAGCATGAAAGGAAATTAGTTGGAGTTAATCCATTTAAATATCTGATAAATCCAAATTTTGGTGATTACCATCATGGGTCATGTTGTACACTCTCTCTTTTCTAGACTTCAGCTCTACCATTTGGTCCCATAACTTCTGTGCGACCCCAGCAAATGCCTGGAGAGAAAGCGATATATTAATGTGCAAAAACCCAAACTAATTGATTGTAATATTTGTTTACAATTTAGTAATTCACCATTGTAAACTGATATACCCGCACGTCTTCACTTTACCATTTTTTGGTGATCGTCTGGGTATTCTGGCATTCCGTGTGTGTTCTTGTACTTATGTGGAACATGTTCCGGACCAACACACTGGTCTACGGACGCACAGAAATTGTGTAGTGTTTGCGTCACCACTTTAGCATTGACGAATCCTCCGAGTCCTTTAGGCAAGACCCACGCCACATCAAACACCTGCAAATTATTGGACAGTTTCCTCATGTTTTTATACCTGAAAAGAGACAAATAATTTAGGTTATAGCTCATTGAAAACATTATTCATTCTTTAAAATAAATTATTGTTTGATGAATGTTTCTCTGTCAATGATCCCATAAATACCGTATAAACTGACCTCACTCCCACAGCTCTGAACGCCATTGAATGGATGGTACTGCATTCGACGTTGTACGGAAATGAACGCTGAGCTTCCATCGCCACAGACTTGTTGAAGGCCAGGTAGAGGAAACGCTTATGTGGCCTTTGCTGAGCATACTTCACGAGCGTGGTTGTCTTTCCAGTGCCTGCAACAAATAAGAATGGCATTACATGCTACTCAAACACTTTCTGCTGTAAAATAATTTCAATAATTTATCCTCACCTGCAAAAGCCATTATTTTAACAACGTGGTTATTCTGGATGTCATGGTTGAGTATCTGCTGCTGCTCATGAGTGATAAGCTGCCTGAGAATGAAAATGATCATTACCATTATATCATATGCTATAAATTATTTCACAATTATATCATACATTTTTTGTAATAAATATATACACTTCTAATACTTTTGAAATGTGCTTATGCTCACCAAGTCACTGCATTTATTTGAACAAAAATATAATAAAAACAGTGCTATTGTGAAATATTAATACAATTCAAAATAACCATTTTCTATTTTAATAAGTAATATATTCCTGTGATAGCAAAGCTGAATTTTCAGCAGTTCAAAAGTCCAACAGACTTTTTTGTATTTTTATTCAAAATACAAATATTTTGTAACATTACAAATGCCTTCACTGTCACTTTTTATCAGTTTAATGCATCACTGCTGAATTAAATGAATTTCTTAAAAACAAAAAATTGTACTGACTCAAAATTTTAGGATATTGTACTTTAAAAGTACAATATCCAAATTTGATTCCCACCTGTTGTCTTGCAAGCCTACAGGAGGAGGAGCGTTCTCCATTAAGTGCAGCACATAGAAGATATTGTAATGCCACCTATATGAGGGTATAAAAAGTAAAGAATCATTTAAATCAAATTGCAAAATACAGAAAACATCCTGTACTAAGTATTTGCATTTGTTTGGCTAGTCATGTGACCAAAAAATCATGTTGTTTAACTCCTCAGCTGCTATAAATGAACATCTGATCGTTGTGTAGATGTTGTGGCCATTTATAGAAAAATGACTTTTAACTGGTCTCTCACTTGTTACTTATGTTAATACTGTTCTTTCTCATTGCCAGGAGCAAAGTCGCCATGGCCCACAGGTACTCAGAGATTCCTCCTGCTGTCAGCAGACACCCAGACTTCCGCAAGAGAGCTACCAGCTCCAAGACATCTTTCACTCCGTCAGCCAAAATCAACATCAGGGCCATGGCAGACCAAGGGTTTGGACCCTGTAATACATGTCGATAATCAGTTAAATATCAAAACATTAAAATAAAGTGGAACTGGAAGCACATTATAATGCAGATTTACAAGATACGCACATTGTTGCAACATAAACAAGGGCACTAAATTAGTAGTTGCAGAAATTGTGAACTGTGAGATTTCATTACCTCATCATCCACCATGTCTGGGATTCTGTCTTTGATACAGGCTTCAGCCTGAGCGTAGAGCTGATGTCCTTTAACACACGCCAACACGTCCTTCACATTCACCCGTTTGCTGTGTTTGAACTGAGACATGTACCTGAAAAAACATGCACAAAATACGCACAATGAGATTTTCACCACACAATATATGTGACCCTGGACCACAAAACCACTCATAAGGGTCAATTTTTTAAAATAAGCTTTTCACTGATGTATGGTTTGTTAGGATAGGACAATATTATACACAACTATTTGAAAATCTGGAAACTGAAGTAGCAAAAAAAAAAAAAAAAAAAAAAAAAAAAAAAAAAAAAAAAAAAAAAAAAAAGAAAATCGCCTTAAAAGTTGTCCAAATAAAGTCCTTAGCAATGCATATTACTAATCAGAAATTACATTTTGATACATTTACAGTAGGAAATTCACAAAATATCTTCTTGGAACATGATCTTTACTGAATATCCTAATGATTTATGGCATAAAAGAAAAATGTATAATTTTGACCCATACAATGTATTGTTGACTATTGGTACAAATATGCTGGTTTTGTGGTCCAGGGTCACATATACATTTTATATTCTATAGTTTGAATTTATTTTGTATATACTTTATTATACATTTGAATCCAACCTTACTGTATTATTTTTTATTCCTCTATCATTTTTTATATCTATTCATCTATACCTATTATATATTTTTCTATATAGCGTATATTGGCTCCATTAGTACTTTGCCAATATTTTAAACGTTATCAGTCTTGGCAGTGATGTGCTTTGTTGACTTTAAACTGACCAATCAGCAGATCATTAAGCTACAGTTGACCCCCGATGTACAATTGTCACCTAACAGGCTTGATCTCTGTCAGTAGCTCTGATGTAGACTTCAAAATGAGCCATAGGTGTGAAAGTGGGGGTTGGGAAGCACTTTCTGTTGTGCTTCAAAGGCGCAAATAATAAGTCCCGTGGTTGCTTTACTGATGCATTCTTACCTCAACATATTGAGAAGACACAGGTCATCCTTTCTGTTAATTTGATTATCATCAAAGATAGACTTCACCTCCTTCAGCGCCTCATTTTGCCGCTTACGGTATCTGCAGTACAGCTTCTTCCAAGGCAGAAACTAGGGAAGAAACCATGAGATGTCACAAAGTAATGCCACCAACACATCTAAATAAACACCTTTTAAGTAACACCTACACAAAGTTTCAATAAAATTCAATGTTATTATTAACTCACTGTAATGTTTGAAAGGCATCAACAACACACCTGGGGGTCCATGACGACAGCCCTCCAGTGATGGCACACCAGGCTGATGTTTCGATAGAGGTCATCCGCTGGGAGGTGTGCGAAAACTTCCCTCAGGACCTCCTCAGGCAGATCCTGGACATGGCCCTTGGGCACCTCCTGGCCTCCCTGCACTCCTAGCAGCCCATAGTGGGCATCAGGGAGGGCTTCCACCAGGTCCTCCTCATCCTCTTCTTTTCTCACAGTAACTTCCAACAATTCTTCTTTTTTGACAGATGTAGTTCCTACCTCAAAGTCTTCATCGAACATGTCCTCAGTGATTCCTTCCATATAGTCCTCAATCTTCTCCTCTTCAACATTTTCTTCTTTTGGGATAAGATGCCCGATCGGTTCCTGTTCTTCCTCCTCGCCTTTCACCGGAGTCTTGGTTCCTTTTTGGGGGCTGGTGCTGATGACTCCAGTGACGGAGAAGAAACTAGTGATGCCTTTCTGTTGTCCCACACCACCTGAAGCTTAACAGCAAAATTAATATGTGTTAAAGAGCAAAGTGAGCACTGTTTTGTGCAGAAAGATGCAAAACGCACTGACAAATAAAACAACACCTTGTCTGCTTCTTTTGGTGGGGGTCCTGGGCTGAAGTCCTCGGTTTGGATCCGTGTTGCTGAGGTTAACATTAAAAGGCTGTGTGAGAGACTCGTTCCCTGTGTTGCTTTGCACCAGATCATCACATTCTGAGGACCCCAAGTGCCTGCGTTTGGCCCTTCCTATATAAAAGACACATTAGACAGCGAATAAGTCATTTAAATCACACAGATAAAACCCAGAAGGTCCGAGTTAAATGCGAGCTTTGATTGCACCACTGACTGGCGTCTGTGTCCATTTAAAAACATATTATATCTACTCACAACCAACATGACGTGCAACGAGGAAAAACTGCAAAACAACGAATGTAATTGTAAATATTACCCTTCATGGACGATTCCATGATTTACAAACGACGAGACGCTTCACCCCACCGATGTCAGAGATTTAACTTCAGTTCACCCAAACAAACACAACACCTTCACAAGTGTTCCATTTCCGCTCTGCGTCACTACAAATTAAAGTTCGGATGTTACTTCAAAATAAAAGTTCCCTAGGATCCTCGATTCTGATTGGACAGACGCAGCATTCAGTTTAAATATTTTTGGTAATTCAAAAGTTAATTCTTGTTCTCGGATTTGACTGACTGAGCATAGTTTCCACAGTAGGTGGTGAAAACCAACAAGCTTCTGTCTTGTGAGTGAGTGAGTGAGTGAATCTATTACACAACCGATTCGTTTTGTTCAAAAACATTAATTCATTCAAGAGGATACTGACCGCTTCGCTTCAGGCAACCGATTCGCCTACATATTCTCCTAAATATGATGTTTCTTGTATCAGGTAATTGTCTCTTTATCTTGCTCCTCAGAATTGTTACAGACGGAACTAAAAATGACATCGTTATGGTGGGCGTAAAACTTCTGGAATAAGAATAACGGTAAGAGATATAAAGCCCTGCATGAGACAAAACGTAAACAAAGGAAGGCATGCCGATGAAAAAAAATAATAAATGTTGTAATATTGCTACAGTACTCATCTTGTATTTAACAATATTTATTTGTTTGTTATTGATACCCCTCAAAACCACCTGTCTGTTCTTTGTAGTGAATCAATGAACCAATAGATGGCAGCAGAGAAACATTTGATGTGGGCTAGAATGAGCTGTGACATTCTATAAACAATGATAAAAAAGTTAAATTAAGTGAATTAACTGCAGAGACTGCAGTCAAGGCAGACGTTAACTGCAAAAGAAAAAGCCTAATTTGATAGCGAGCTGATAACTGGTGTAAGTGAATAATGTACCTCCTCTGCATGCAACACATGGGAACGCTTTAGTTACTTTTTTGATTGTTTAACCGTAAGTTATTAACTATAATTTACCTTGAAGCAAATGGAGGTGCCCCATGTTACACGTGGTCATTTGGGATTGGGAATGCTCAATGTCCTGCCCAAAAAAACAACAAAACAAAAAAAAAACCTCAAAGGTGGAGCATGTTCTTAGGAGAGGGATTTTGTTAAGGTTCACTGACCTTGTGTGTTTTTGTAAGTAAAGAGCTGGCTAGATGAGAGAGAGAGAGAGTGTGTGTGTGTGTGTGTGTGTGTGTGTGTGTGTGTGTGTGTGAGAGAGAGAGAGAGAGAGAGAGAGAGAGAGAGAGAGAGAGCGAGAGCAGTGCTTTTATTTATTTTTAATATGTGACCCTGGACCACAAAACCAATCATAAGTGTCAATTTTTCGAAATTGAGATTTCTACATCATCTGAAAGGTGAATAAATAAGTTTTCCATTGATGTAGGGTTTGTTAGGATATTTGGCACAACTATTTAACTATTTAAAACTATTATTTAACTATATACAACTATTTAAAAATCTGGAATCTGAGGGTGCAAAAAAATCAAAACACGAAGAAAATCACCTTTAAAGTTGTCTAAATGAAGTTCTTAGCTATGCATATTACTGATCAAAATTTAAGTTTTAATATATTTACGGTAGGAAATTTACAAACTATCTTCATGGAACATGGTCTTTACTTAATATCCTAATGATTTTTGGCATAAAAGAAAAATGGATCATTTTGACCCATACAATGTATTTTTGGCTATTACTACAAATATACCCCAGCGACTTAAGACTGGTTTTGTGGTCCAGGGTCACATATAAACTATTAAAAACCGTTTTTGTTCATTCAAATTAAGCAGATAAATAAAATATAGATATTGTATGAAAAACCTTTTAAAAATGATTATCTTGGCAGCTAAATACAATTAATAAATAAGAAATAAATAAAAATTGAAATAAAAAATTAAGCTAAATAGATATTTCTTTAAAAAAGAGATACCTAATAAAATGACTAAAGTGAGAATCTAATTAAAGCTATTTTAAAACATATAATAGTGTATAAATAAGTGTCTGTGCACTTACAGTCTGTAAATATTCATGGGTGGTTCTGGCTCTTAATGGCACATAATACTGTCTGCATCTCTGGGCTGCTCCAAACATCAATCAAAAGCTCTCATTCTCCACTTGAACTTCATGCCGCCTTAAAGCCGTTCTAAAGATTGAACTCCACCAAGACTCTTATGTGTACATGGAGATGCTTTAAGAGATGCTCTAATCCAGAGCTTTTAGAAGAAGTGTGATTCAAATTGTAAGCATGCAACTCTTTTCAAGAAAAGAGAGGCATGTCGTATTAAGCTACTACAAGTTAATACAAATAAAGTCAACACAGGTTTGTACTGGGTTGTATTTTCAAAGTATTGTTTGATAAGGCGAGTCTTGAGGAGGGATGCCGCTGTCCAGACATGTAGTGAAAGTTGGTTTTGCCATTTGAACACAAGGCCAGTGAAGTGTTTAGCCTTGTTGTGAGTGAAAGTGTGACTGTGAAAGATGCATTGTGGCACTCAGTCTTTTGTCTCTCTTGCCCATGCAGTTACAGTGAATGGTGACTGAAGTTTTTAAGCTTGAAAAGTGATGTACAAAGCTATTCTATCACTCTTGCAATATAGAGTCTAAGTCATATGGTCTGGATTTATGCTACTGTTATGGTCCTCAAGAGCTTTTGTCCCCATTCGTTGTATTGTATGGAAAAGAGTGAATAAGAACGTCTTCTTTTGTGTTCCATGGAGGAAAGAAAGTCATTCAAGTTTGGAAAGACATGAGGGTGAGTAAATGATGACTTTATAGATGAACTAATCTGTTTAGTCTCCTGCAGCTATGATTAAAACAATGAGGGCAAAAGTCAAGACATCTAAATCTGAACTTATTTTTTGTCAAATTCATCCATGGTCTAATGATCTGAGTTTTTGAGTTATAGAGATCTGAGTATTCACTCAGTATCTAAGTGAATTTTATAGCACCATTTAAGTGGTTCTCAACCAGTGGGCCAAGAGGTCTTAAGATGACTTAAAAAGTTTTAAAATAAGACAAAACAACTAAAAAACAAGGTATTTCCATTCATCCTCTCAAGAACTTTTTTTTCTTTGAAGAGCCACATATTTTTACTATTTAAAATAACTGTTTTCTATTTGAATGTATTTTAAAATGTAATTTATTCCTGTGATTTCATAGTTGAATTTTTAGCATCATTACTCCAGTCACATGATCCTTCAGAAATCATTCTAATATTCTGATTTGCTGCTCAAAAACTTTTATTATTATTATTATTATTATTATGTTGAAAACAGCTGAGTAGAATTTTTTCAAGTTTCTTTGATGAATAGAAAGTTCAGAAGAACAGCATATTATCTTTTGTAACATTATAAATGTCTATTTAAATGTCCATCCTTGCTAAATAAAAATATTAATTTCTATAATTTCCTTCCCCTCAAAAAATAAAAATTATACTGACTCCAAGCCTTTGAATGGTATAGTGTATAATGTTACAAAAGCTTTTTATTTCAGATAAATGCTGATCTTTGGATCTTTCTATTCATCAAATAATCCTGAAAAAATGTACTCAACTGTTTTAGATATTGATAATAATAATAATAATAATAATAATAATAATAAATGTTTCTTGAACAGCTGGATCATGTGACATGTGAACTCTGGAGTAATGATGCTGAAAATTTAGCTTTGATCACAGGAATAAATTACAAATTAAAATATATTCAAATAGAAAGCAGTTATTTTAAATAGTAAAATATTTCACAATATTAATGCTTTTGCTGTATTTTGGATAAAATAAATGCAAGCTTGGTGAGCAGAAGAGAATTCTTCAAAAAACATTAAAAATCTTAATGTTTAAAAACTTTTGACTGCTATTGCCAGTGTGTGTTTGTGTGTGTGTGTGTGTGTGTGTGTGTGTATATATACCTTATACATATATATCTTTATCCTAAATGCGTCTAAATAATTGAATATTGAATATTTATGTGGATAATGGATGTTCTTGGAGTCAAAAAGGTTGAGAACCACTGTTCTGTTTTTTCTCTCTCTCTCTCTTTTTCAGAAATTTCTAATTTAATTTAATTTGTTACATTTTCATGATTTTTTTAGTGAAAACAATTAAAATTACAAATCTTTACAATTACAATTTACAATTTTTACAATTAAAAATCTTTTTTGTTAATTGAAATAAAGCTGAACTCAAATATGGATATTAAATGAAAAACTTATAAACAAAATAAGAAAAAAATAACTAGAAATAAATAGAAATGTTGTCTTTGCAACTAGCTGAAATAAAATAAGTTTACATAGAATTACTAAAATTACTAAAGCTAAAACTGAAAAGAAAAAAGTAAGATCTCTCTCTCTCTCTCTCATTTAAATAATATTAGAACACATTTTAAATTGAGAAGAAATGCAAGTTCAAGGTTTAAAATGGTACTCAAATTTGTCACAAATTTTTTTATTAACCATAAAACAAGCCTGTCATTATTATTTCAGAGCATCTGTAGTAGTAATTAAATCCAGGTGAAGTTTTGGCCTTTGTTTAGATATAATCAAACCATGCTAACTTATCCCAAGCCAACCAGATCTTTCCAGCCTCATTTTTGGTGGGGATTCAATCCAAGGAATAATATTAACAGCCGTCATGTGGCATTTGATTCCCTTTTGTCGTTTTTTCCATGTGCTGCTGATGACTGGGAATTCCTGCTCGTGCGAAGCTGCACGTATGCAGAATGATTCCAACACTGGCTCTGCTCAAAATCCTGACAAGGGAATGTGTGTGTGTGTTTAGAGTCAGGCTCTGCTCAAACAGCGGAGCTCCTGCTTGGGTAGAGTCTGACATCATCTTAAAAATGAGTGCATTTTAGCATGCTCTCCTCACGACTCTCCAAATATTACAGTTATCTGTCCCTCTCACACTCCTGTTCCTGTTAAACAATATACAACTTGTAAATCTGTTTCTGAGATGTTTTTCTTTTGAAATTACTCAGCCTTTCAAGCATTATGTAATTCTTGACAAATTTACACAATATATAATTTTTTTGTCAAATAAGTTTTATTGAAAGACAAAGATTTTGAAGATGTGTTTGCAACCTTACACAATATATTTTATATGATAAAAATAGTATGTGAAAATATTGCAGTATAAAACAGTATAATTGTCACATAAGCTCAACATAAGTTGCATTAATTTATCACATTATAAAATGGTTAATTAGCATTTTTAATCAAATTTTTTCATTAAAAAAACCCATTTAATTTCTTTGCAGTATGATGAAATAATCAAAGAAGTCATATGTGACCCTGGACCACAAAACCAGTCATAAGTGTCAATTTTTCCAAATTTAGATTTCTACATCATCTGAAAGCTGAATAAATAAGCTTTCCATTGATGTAGGGTTTGTTAGGATATTTGGCCGAGATACAACTGTTTGAAAATCTGGAATCTGAGGGTGCAAAAAATCAAAATACAGAGAAAATCACCTTTAAAGCTGTCCAAATGAAGTACTTAGCAATGCATATTACTAGTCAAAAATTAAGTTTTAATATATTTACGGCAGAAAATTTACAAAATATCTTTATAGAATACACTCTAAAAAAAATGGTGCTATATAGCACTAAAAGTGGTTCTTTGGCTCGTAATCATAGGGGAACCACTTTTGGTGCTGTATAGCACCAAATCTTGGTGCTTCGGTGGTTCTTCACCGGTTCTTTGGCACCGCTACCATATACAGAACCTATTAAGCTCCTGTATGGTTCTTCAGCGGTTCTTCAGTGGTTCTTTGGGGTGATTAAGGTGCTATATAGCACCACTGCCGTACAGAGAACCTGTTAAGCTCCTTTAAAGGTTCTTTACGAGCCAAAGAACCACTGTTGGTGCTGTTTAGCACCATTTTTGTTGAAGTGCAATATGGCACCTCTTATGGTTCTACATAGCACCATTTGACAAAAGTGCTGTATAGCGCCTTTAAAGATATGGTGCTAGCACCAGAAGTGGTTCCCCTATGATTACGAGCCAAGAACCACTTTTGGCATAAAAGAAAAATGGATCATTTTGACCCATACAATGTATTTTTGGCTATTGCTACAAATATACCCCAGCGACTTAAGACTGGTTTTGTGGTCCAGGGTCACATATATCATCTCGGAAATGTCAAGTAACCCAGCTATCAAAAATATGTTTTAAGAACGTTTTGCTAATGTACACCTTAAGTTATGAAAACGTTATTTATGATGTTCATTGAACATTCATTTAAAAAACGTTTTTTTCTTGATTATACAAATGTTGAGGGAACATTCCATTTTATCATTTTGCAAACATTATGGGAATGTCATTGTGGAATGTTCTCTATTTTAATGTTATACTGTTCTTAAACAAACAGTATAACATTAAAAAAAAATTCCGAACATCTAACTGAAACATTTGAGACAAAAAAAAAAACATTCCATGAATGATGAATAATGTATAAACAGCATATAAATAACCTTTTGGTGCTAACATTTTGAGAACATTGTTAAAGATCAGATAGCTTTGAACAAACGCTCTGTTTACGTTACTGGCAGAACGTTTGTTTATAACTTTGCGAGAACCTTGCCAGAACGTTCCCTGTTTAGCTGGGAATGCATTGTGGGATAGGCCATCTTGTGCAGTGCTTCACATTTTGACTAAAAAGTTACTACTTACTGTAATTAAAAATGCAAACTCATATCCTTGTGGTATTTGTAGTCCTTATATGGACACTAACATTTTTAAACAGCACAATGGTTTGAGAATGCACTGCAGAGCTCTGATTGTGATTTATGTTTTAGAACAGAACGTGAAAGTAATGTTAACCACATGCAGCAATTATTTCACTCATAAATCGAAAAGCGCTATTCTTAACCTCCATTAGAATGTCTAGAGCAAAACCCATTGCTTGAACTTCTTCATTTTCTTAAGACTACAGCCTGAACATCTCTAGTTTTGCAGCAGCTGACATGAGTGTGACGTCCATTGTCTTTGCAAATGCGTCAAGATATTAGTAAATTTACTCTTTACTGCTTAAAGGGCAGAGTTGAAATGAGATTTTGACATTTAAAACCGCAGCGAGTGTGTGTGACTGCTTGTTTGGGCAAGCTTTTAGTTTGCAGTGAATGTATGCAAACTCGTAATTCCATTCAGTGCTCTCCCACACACTGTGCCTGAAGATGTTTGCCGTTTACCCTCCCATGTTCAGAGAGAGATGCGTTTCTGTTCACAGTGAAGCCTGTGAGATCCTTGCTGAGAAGAGCAGCATCTGATCAGAAAAGTCAGGGTGTTATAGTTATATGGGTTTTATTTCAGCAAAGTTATTACATTGCAAAATTTAAAAAAGGTCAGAATGACTGGCTTGGTAGTTCTAGTGTTAAGCTTTGGTTGCTGGTGTGCGTTTTATGATAATAAACCAGCCTGAAACAGCTTGGAAATTCATTCTGGTTGAGGCTGACATATTGTTAACAATGATGTTTTTTTAAAATATAAAGTTAAATGTCTATAATTACCCGTTTTATCCTTAGAAATGACTAAAAACTGCATGTTGCGAAGTGCAGCATGCTGCGTTTATGTTCTGATTACTTTAGTTAAATTAGGCACGTCTATGTTTGACTCTTTTCTCGGACACTTAGCTGGTACCACCCTGATTTACTTAAATACATATTATAAAAATACATTCGAACAATATTTGTTCATTTTTTAACCAGGCCAGGTTTGGTAAATTTCCTCAGCATATTTTTACCAAGTGGATCTGCTTCTGTATATTTTCACTCCATTTAATAAAATACTCCACTTTAAAACTAAAACT
Source organism: Tor tambroides (assembly GCA_021397915.2). Taxonomy (NCBI): domain Eukaryota; kingdom Metazoa; phylum Chordata; class Actinopteri; order Cypriniformes; family Cyprinidae; genus Tor; species Tor tambroides. Next base: position 24,205 of record JAFVLL020024397.1, on the reverse strand, counting down.
CAAAAAAAAAAAAAACTGAAATACAGTAAAATTAAATTAAATATGAGATGAAAATAAAACCTGATAAAACTAAACAAAATAAAGCTGAAATAAAACTATTGAGAAATATATATATATATATATATATATATAAACAAAAAATAATCAAATGATAAAAGCACATAACAACATAAACTAAAGTGAAAAAAGAAAATATAAAAATAAAAGCTAATTTAAAATATTAATAAAAATAGAGTATAATAATAAAATAACACCTAATGCCCCCAATTTATTACATTATAGCACAATAAAAATAGCCTTTTTCTTACTTTAATAAAATAGAACAAAATATTTTTATAGACAATGTAATACTTATACTGAGAATATGCATTAGTGTTTGTCATAAGAGCGTTTTGAACACTCTTTACTGTCTGTCTGGATCTATTGTGAGTCATTGAAAGGTTAAAGGAGGTCAGCTTTCTCTGTAACCTTGAACTTCAGTTTACTTTGAAGGACCTCGGAATTCACCGTTTAACTATAATTGGCCATTTTTTATGAGAACCTGTGACATGGAACAGAAATAGGACTGTCTGAATGTAAGTCACGTGTTAAGAATGATGCAATCCCAGCTTGAAATTGCCATTGACATTCCCACTCTTCATGTACTGAGTCCACAGATATGAGAGATACGGTATCAGATGACATAAGAATTTGGTCATATGCATTTTGCAGACTTGTATGTTGGACCAATTGCATTTGAAGGACATGGTCATACAATGACACTGACTTTTAAAAAGTGTTCTGCGCTAAGTAAAATAATGAAATGTTATTAAGATCGTTTCTAATAGCTTTTTCTGTATTAAAATGGATTTTGTTTGGTTTGGACCCATAATCGAGTAATTACAGACTTTGGAAATGTTTATTCCTCTTATTACCTGTAATTATACATCCTTCAGATTAATTTCGTCATTGTAAGTAATACTGCTTTTCATGAAGGCTGTAGTCACCCCATCACACGGTCAGCTGATTGGTTTACCCATCTCACAGTGACCCGCTTTTTCTGTCTCCACAGCTGTTAGTTGCGTAGCCCATGTGATAGTTGTCTGGTCATTTATTAATGGCTCTTTTGGAAGCCACCTTTTCCTGTCTAAGTGGAAATTTTTTGTCACAGAGTTGGTGACTTGCAAGCCCAGTGCCAGTAAGAGTAGAAAGGGTCCATTTTTTATTGCATTTTATTGGCTTTCTAACTTCAGTCTAATGTTTAACTTGTATTGGATGCCAAGAGGCATCATTGGTTCATTAACACAGATTTGTGCACTGGGAGACGTTGTGTGATAAAGTTTGTGAATCTGGGTGTTGTAGTGTGTGAAAGGAATATGTTCAAGTGGTTTCAGTGCTCTTTAGATTCATAAATATAGCGGATAAGCCTGGTCAGATACTGTAGACAGACATTGACTTATTTGCTAATAGTATTCAGTGGTCACGAGTTACATAACTGCAGTACAAGGTGACTTGAGGACCCGAGTTGTATTTTAAGCAAATTTACGAGAAGTGAAAATGATTTAATATCTGCTAATATTTCTGTAGAATAAAAAAAAAAAAATTAGGACGAATAGAAAAAAATATTTTAATGATAAATTAAATAAATTAATTCCTTATCAAATAATTAAATATTATAAATATTATGGTTCTTTAATTAAATGTGCACTGAGTATTTTTGTTTATATGTTGTTGACTGATACAACCAGATTTTATACCCACACTATTGGTTTGGATGCAGAATAATGGAAAAAAATATGTTTTGAGTTGTCAAATATCCTGTTTAAAGGCTTAGTGCTGTCAAACAATTAATTGAGATTAATCGCATCCAAAATAAAAGTTTTTGTTTATGTAATATATATGTGTGTACTGTGTATATTAATTATGTATATATAAATACACATCCATGTACATCTTTAAGATATATTTATATTTAATTTATTTATATATGATATTTATATATATTTAATTTATTTATATATGATATAAATTATATGAATATAAATATATGCATGTAAATACATGCAAATATTTTCAAAATATATGCTGTGTGTGTGTATTTATATATACATAATAAATATACACAACACACACACTGTCAGGGTTCTGTCGTGTGTGTCATGTGTTCCTGCCTCTTGTGTCCTTATTTGGTTTGTTTCCTGTCCTTGTTTCTAGTGATTATTAGTTTAGTGTGTCCAGCTGTGTCTGTCTCATTATCTTGTGTATATTAGTTCATGCCCGTTCAGTTTCGTGTTTGTCTGGTCTACTCGTTACCCCCGGTGTTCCTGTTTGTCTCAGCCTTGCCTTGTCCTGCCCTGATGTCATTAAAGACTATGATTTGAGTTTACGTCCTCGTCAGCGTGTTCCTGTGTCCTCCCTCGTGTGTGCACCGTGACACACGCACATTAATTATGTAAACAAAAACTTTTATTTTGGATGCGATTAATCGTTTGACAGCACTACTATTTGTCATTTATGATGCATGTATTCTGCAGCTAAAATGTTTTGCGTATTATAGGTCCAATAACCAAGATAAAAATATCTTTTTTTCAAGACCTCTGGTATCACTGGTATTTATCATGCCTTTAATTTGTTCTGTGATGTCTGTGTGTCCTTTCAAAGTAACAAACAACCGCTGTTCACATTTAAAAGAGAACAACACATCAGATTTCATCTCACTACTACGTAGTGCTTTATTTCACAGAGAAAAAAGAACATTGTTTGGGCGTGACAAATTAATTTTATCATCTTCCCTAAATATACTCTTTTTTTTTGTACCCAGAGGACAACTCTGAGGTGTGAGAAAACACTGTATGTGATAAATAACGTCTTTGGTGACATAGATATACAAATGCAAACATAAATACTTTAACTTAAATATCAGACCTAATAATAGTATTCACAAAAGATCGAGTACATGATACTGAGTACGTCCTCATTCAGTGTGCTAACGCCCTTTAAAATACATTCATACAGATCCTACTCAAAATCAGTACACAAGTCACAAATCTGAAGTTCAAGTGACAAAAATAAAAACATGCTCTTGCTTTAAAGTGCTTGGCATGGTAACAACACAACTGACCCTTAATATCAACTAAAACATGTAAGGTTATGCTCATGGCTAGGATGACGTTCATACACACACACACACACACACACACACTCACACACATCTTTAGGACACAGATTCATAACTTTCTGTGTGTTCCTTCATCACAAACACATCCACATTAGCGTGAAAGCTAACGCTTGTGTTTTTCTTAATGAACCAAGTAGGGCTTTAAAGGGGGACAAAGGTCATGAAAATACGCAATACACAGGGGCAGCACACAAAAACACACATACAAAGAACGATCAGGGCCAGATACTGACGCACTTGTTATGTTCCAACCCATGTCACCAAGACGTTAACAACAACTCATCCGAAAATAAATAAATAGATAGTTAAATAGTCAAAAAAAGGAATGTGATCAATATATAAGTCAACATGAGGCAGGTTAAGAGGCTCTCCCTGTGTAAAAAGTACAGATTAACCAGGCTCTCAGCAGTTTAAAAGCCTTTTAATTATGATTAGTCACGAGACATCAATCAGATCGATTACAGCAGAGAGAATGGTGTCGGATATATAGAGAGCCGTTGAGCAGATTAGCGATTACTACTTCCTATGATCATCATTATTAGAATCAGCCATGACAAGGAAAAAGACTTTTACAGTTACAAAAACCAATTCCAGCCCGTTTAAAGATAAATGAACAGTATAATGTGAATGCACAGAAAGGTATCAAGTAAATTCAGGTTTTTTGGTCGGTTCTCTGCCTTTCTGGAGCCATTTAAAAGCAAGTTGTCCTATAACATATATCACATAGTGGGAGAGTTTGGCCTGGATACCTAGCTGGAATTGAGTTTTTGATGTTTAAGTAGGATTTTTGGGATTACTTCTGCTATTTTAATCCTCAGACATGTACTTTGATGTCTCACAGCATTCCCCGACATCCACAGACCCCCAAAAGACATGGAACGTTTCTGAAAGTTTTAAATCGGTCGGTTTTTACAGCGACTTTTCCAGCGTCTGTCAGGTATTTTTGGTGTGTGTATCCACCCACGTATTCAGACATGATTATTATAACAAAAGGGAATTCTTAAAATACATGACATGGCTGGAAGAGTGCTTTTGGAAGGCCATTTTCCCGAAAGACTTTGGAACACTTGCTCCTCAAATTTTGGTAGAACTAGAATCTTTAATTAGAGTTACAAGAATGAGTTTGAGAATTACTTAAGGAATGCCAGTCAGCATGTGTTGAGAACATTTTTGAGGGCATTTATGATATTAAGAATTGGGTAATTTACTGAAAATACTGCTTGTGTCCATACAATGCAAGTGAATGGGGTCCAAAACCAACTTCAGATCCCTTTGACTTGCATTGTATGGACATTTTTAAAAAAATATCTTCTTTTGTGTTCCGCGGAATTAAAAAGTCATACAAGTTTGGAACTTTATGAGTAAATCATGACAAAATTCTTTTTTTTTTTCAGAATAATGAAATGGTTTTTTTTAAGAGTGTTTTGGCAATCAAAATGGTTTTCAAACAGCCCTTAAGCTAGTTTTAGGCTCTATTATGGAGATGTAACCTTGGTTATGGGTATTTATGGGTGAGTTATGACCATCATTTAAAAATGCTCTGAAAAGTCTTGCTTCTGTTTATAAAACTCAGCAAAGCCCAGTAGGAGTTGAAACTGAGAACTTGCGGATTATAACTCATTCTCGTGACTTTATGAACCACGTGAAGTGTAATTTTTCAGGTGCCAGACCGCAAAGTGCACGGAGAAGCAACAATTTGTTAATCCGGATTCAACGGGGATTGCTACTGTATTGTTATGCGGGTTTAACCAAGGGACCACTGTGTTTATAAATTCAGACAATTCGCCATTGTCTAAAACCCAACATTTAAACCCAAAGTTGCAGTAGCTATTCAAGTGAGAAGGTATCAGATGGTGGTCTTGCACCACCTCCGAAGTCTGCTTTCTTCTTAATAGTCTTTTGGAGACACAAGGTGAGCGGGTTCAGAGTTTTTTGAAACACACTAGCCTCACACTGACAGAAATCCAATCCCACACCTTGTTGAAATCCACATTAAAGGCTCAGCCGGTTTGATCAGTGGTGTAGAAGTTAACAGCCTTAGATGAGTCGGGACGTAATGCAGAATAATCACTTATCTGAAGACTTAACGACAATATGAAAATAAAGAATCTGTTTGAGTACCAAAAAATGAGAGGCCAGAGTCAAAGAGTTTGAGAGGCACCAAATTCAAAATTCGCCATCAAGTAACAAGAGGTCCTTTCTGTCCAAAAAGGCACAGTATACGCTCCAGAAAACCAAGGCAGAGAGGAGGAAAGAGTTCTACAGCAGTATCCTATTGCAATAAAATAGACAAACACCAGGACATATATGTGTAACGCTGTTTTCTTGGTCTTAGTTTTAGCCGGACGTCTCTCTAGACTCATCCGTAGCTGTGTGGACTGCGTGGGTTAATGGGCGAGTCTTCACGTCCGCTTTGCCCGACCAGTTGGTAAAGGCGATGACTGAGGTTTTGTACCTGGCAGGTACCGAGGACGCATCCGACGCGCATCAGCTGGGCGTGATGATGGTTGTGGTGGCCTTTTGAGTGCACGTTGCGACGACCTCTGTGTCTAGGGTTCTCTCCCATTTCGGTGGACTCTCCTGTCATTGGCTGACCGATATGGAATTGGTTTCTTGTTGGGTCTGAAGGAGGTGATTTGGAGAGAATGGCCCTCCATAGAATGGTGCGGTCGATGGAGGCGCCATGGTCGGTGTTTGGGCGCTCAGTAACATCTGGAGAGATGGTGTTTTCCTCTCTTAGCTGATGGAGTCTTGTCATGAAGTCCAACCTGCAATGAGACAGAGATGGTACTTAAAAATATTGCACTTGCTCAAGTTTGAACAGGAAGTTATATGTTGTATTATTGTACTCTTGAATAGCTGATTCTGATTGGTCAGTCTGAATCATATTTTATCCATCCTATAGTCAAATATTTTCATCAAACAATGCTGATAAACTTTTAGAAATAGGTTATAATCACCCCATTTTCTTTCTCACAATAAATCATACATTTATATTGTGAAAATGATCATATAATTAGAGTATATTGCTTTTATACATTGTTTATTATCTATCTATCTATCTGTCTATCATGGCTATTTTAACACAAATAAACTTATTGATTTTTTTAATATTTATGAATGCAAGTTATTTTATAAATAATTGTATAATAAATATCATTTAACTTAACTTATCAGTATGTCAATTCCTATTAGGGGTTAAAATTCTATTTTTAAACAATATATAAATTTTATACATAATTTTATAAATAATGTATAATTAATATCATTTATTTACTTTATTGTACACTAATTGACTTTATTATTTATTGTTTATTAATAAATAATAAATCGCACCTTACACTTTTTATTTATTGTGTTATGGAAGAATATCAGTTGTAAAAGTTTAAAGTATAAAACTATAAAAAATAATGGCACATTTCATGGTGAATTGGGTTTATGCAACTATTTACTGCACAGAATTGGCTTGATCCAACATTTAGTATAATTTACTGCAGATACTAAATGTGCAGTTTGGTCAACCGTGCAAACATTTACTGCAACCACCGACTGCTCACTGTTCAAAAAGGGTATGACACAGTGTACGGCAAACACACTTGATTTACTCTGGTTTTGCTGTAATGGCCGAGGCCACCTGCTCTCTGTTTGATTATCACACACTGGACACTGAGATCCTTGCTTTTTGGACAGATCTTGCTCTTAGAATTAGCAAGCAAGCAGCAGCTCATAGCAGGTGCATGCTAAGACAGTGGCAATTTTTAGACTTGTGATGCATAATGTTCCCTGCATTTTTGCACTTTTATTACATGCATTTTTGTACTTTTATTTCCAAATGATCTTAAAAATCTGGGATAAGCATAACTATAAAAGAGCAACCCATTTATACAAAAACTCTAAAGCTGAAATTTGAGAAATGACAGGGTGTATTGCTGGGTTGGACCACACCATCTAATCTCACAGTGTCATGCTAAACTTAGCGAAAAGCATGCTAAGTAACGCTAACATCGCCAGTCATGTATTTGACATTTTTTTGCATGCACGCTCTTGAAAGCTTAAAAAAACTCACCTTTCCAGAAATATCAGTAGTCTTGCAATTTTTGTCTAAATGTTTAATATTAGACCTTTTATTATTTATTTATATTATTTTTATGCACTTTTTTTATTCTTAATATAAAATAAATATATTCTTAATATAATATTGTTATATTATTTACCTATATTTTTTAGTAGGAATTTTCTTCTCTTATTTCGTTAATATCTTCTGTCCTCAGAAATTTTTCTTTCTCAATGCACAAACTACATGCAGCCGGCTAGTTTTTTCCATTGCATTGTGGTCAACCAAAATACCACCTCTTTAAAATATAATGATTATCTGCCCAAAGTGGCCTGAATGAATAGTAATTTTGTCTCTGTTTCAATGTATGCCATGCCACTGGTCTAATATGTTATGCAGTATTTCAATTTTTGCGTATTCAGCAGCAAGTCTCCACATCTCTGAAATTTCCATCTCAGCAGCTTCACAAGATCAAAGCTAAGCTAGTTTCCCTTTGAACTTGATCCAACTATGACATTTATTAGATGCTTAACCAGAGATAAGCTTCATCCGTTTATCCTTTGACCTCTTCTGAAACCCCATTATCACACCTCAATATTTCTCAAATCCTTTAAAATATTGGTGACCCTGGTGACCCTGTCTCGTGGCTCATCCTAAATGTATACTTGAAGAGATTTAGAACCTTGAAGAACTTTAAAAATCCATGGAACTTTCCATTGCACAAAAGTTTCTTTATAGTGGCAAAAGGTTCTTCAGATTATTCAAATTTTAGAACTGTTCTGTTAAAGGTTCTTTGAGGAAACCAAAATGGTTCTTCTAAATGGAATCGCTGCTTTGTGATTTCTAGGGTTTTCTAGATCTTGAGATTTTGCTATACAGCAAACAGTGACCATTGTTTTTAGAAATGTCCTGTTTATCCATTCCATTGTGATCCATTTGTTAGATGGTGAATAAACTTGAGCAGGGCTGCCACTTTACATATAGTTGAACAGACGTGCTAATTAAAAATCTCACCTGGCGACATTTACCTAACAGACCACAATGAAATGGGATCTGATTCTGGGGTATTTGTAGTCTGAGCCTAGTGTTCAGTCAGGAAAATTAGCACCTGGACCTCGAAATTCAACCCATCTTGGTATAAAGGTGGTAATCATGTTTTGCAGAAACTCTGTTTGCAATACGCTGAATAGTAGAGGCACTCCCAGAAACCATGTTGAATCTCCATCAAATGAGCAAATATCAACCTGATCACCTTTGGAGGTGGACTTTGCGTCTGAGTGATTTAATCTTTTGTAATGCAACATGTTCATTGCTGCCACTGGCTGCACACCTCTTGTCAGGCTTGTTGCTGGCAGACTGCCACCAAAACCCTGTGATGCCTTGTGGGAACAATTTCTTTGTGGGAAAACAAGGAGATTTGATATTTGATTGAGGTTTATTCTGTGATCCTCCACTGAGAGAGGCAGGTCAGATCAATCCAGTATTATTGTTTGTTCTTGCCATAAGCCCGTGATTTTTGCACCTCTCTGAAACTGGTCATGGCTGTTTGTGAATTGGTCATAAGCGGGTTATATTTAGCCGCACAGAGAAGAAGTAATTAATGTACCTGTGCTCTTAAATGGGTGGCGTGACCATAAGTCAAACCAAGTGACCTTCTCCAGTTACTGCAAGATATATCCTGGTACAAATGGCACATAATGCAAATTTTATGCTCTGGAACAGTAGAATAAAAATGAATGCTTAGTATTGGAATAATTGCAATGGTGGTTGCACCCAAATATATATTATAGAATTAAAAAAAAAAATATATATATATATATATATATATATATATTTAATTCAATATAATATGTTTTATCTATTTATCCAATTAAAATAATGCTTATTTAATGTTAAATATAAAAAAATATATATAATAAAAAAATTATGAGTTGAAGTGCCATAGTAATAATATGCTACATATACTACTCTGATAATCTACATTCAGTAAATGGGTGGTGAGGGTGGAGATAGATACTGTAGAAATAAAATTGTGAAAGGCTGTCAGTTGAGACAGCTAGTTATTTGAGTAATTAAATTGACCAATGTTAGATTAGTTCATGAAACCAAGGAAAATGACCCTTGTCCCCTAAACCACCTTAAACATGTTCCATAATAAACGTTAAATACTTGACTGTTGAATATAGACTGGAGAGACAGCACTTTAAGGGTTAAACTGGGAATAGCAATAGTGAAACTCAAAAAAGTGAAAGTAATTTGAGCCTGTCAATGGTTAGCGTATAGCGGTAACTAGGGGCATTTCGAGTCTTTGCTTGTGTCTCTTGTGTTTGTTTTTATGGTTTCAGTTCAGAAACATGCTGCTTGAGGATGAGGAGAAAGGAATTCTGGTCTTAGTTACTAATCCACAACGGAATTCTGCTTGACGGATGAGTTTTCCCTCTCGCTGCTAGCAATAAAGTCCAAGCAGCGTGGTGTAAAATGCTAATGTTTATGTTGTAAACGAAGGACTGAATTACTCAAGTCCAAACATGACTGGCCCGGATTCCCATTGAGTGTGAACCAGCGCAGCTTAGAAAAAATGAACTTTAGGACTTATTTCCTCCAATATGACAACCAAACTCAACTGAGAGTAGAAGAACATTGATTAATCTGTTGCTCTGTAATATACAGTAACCTCAACATCCTTTAAATCCTCTTTATTAATGATTATAGAGGATAAAAACTAAAAGTAAATTATATATATCCTCTCTAACACAGCGCTGAACCAAACAACAACCATTTCGGTCATGGAATGCATATGATACCGCAAATAAGCATCCAGTTTCCAACTGTAGTTTTAAATGTACATTTGACTTGTCGCTTGGCTTCTCTCTGCATATTCTCTCACATACTAAACCTCAAGATATTATGTAAGGCTATGTTTTGCATAGTTATTCTCAGAGACCCGTTTTTGAACACAAAAATGTGTTCAAACCACCAGAACGGGCCATGTTCAATTCAGGGACTGTATGTCACAGCATGTCAAACAAAAAAAATCCCTGGCTGGTATCGCAAAGGTTCCTGTACGTTCTGTGGGTGCTTATCAAACACTGAGTCCATGTAAAGAACGCAAAGTCCTCCAAGAAGAATTAGGACACTACTGAGAGATATCAAAAGGTCAAAGACAAAAAAGTAGACTAGGGACTATTTTATGATGCTTTTATCAGGCTTTTTGGAGATTTGATCCACTTTGTATGCTGAAGAGAAGCATCTCATGACATGAGGGTAAGTAAATGATGACAGAAGTTTCATTTTTTGATGAACTGTCTCTTTAAAGCCACCTGACATTATTACAGTAATCAGAAACTGCCTAACACAACATTATTATCAGTTGTTTATTGTCACTGTGTAACTGTAAATCAGACGTCTTTGACTCAATATCAGTCTAATGTCCTCACTAAATATCGCAAAGGCTTGCATGTGCCTCCAGGGCATATACTGTCCATCCTTGAGATTTTGGTTTGACATATGAAGCATTATGGGGTGGGGAAAATTGGCAGAAGATTTTAATGAGCTGCTATGAAGGCAAGATTAAGTTGTGAGAAAAAACTTTCTGGAATACAATTTTCTAGTGCAGCCTTTCAAAGCTTGAATTATCAGTTTTTGTTTTTCTGTTCCTCAGGTTAATATTGTGGAGAGAAACAAGATGAAGAGAAATGCACAGCTCAGCAAAACACAAGTGAGCACAGCAGGTGTCAGCCAGAAGAGGGCACACACAGACACTCATACTAAGCAATTCATTCCTTTTGAGTGCCGTCATCAGTCGTCAGCAAGAAATAATGACTTGACAAGGAATATCATTGCTTTAATATGTTTAAATTACAGTTTTCAAGAATAACTACTCAACACATGCTATTTCAGAGATTTGCTGCCAATCAAATGTGCATTTGGAAAAAAGTGGCTGAATTACTTGATAACACACTCCCACTGTTAATATATCATTTTGTCAGATTTGTTGGAGAATTATACTTTTGAATATATTTTTTAACCTTGACTCAGAAGTGACGCAAGCACTTATCACAAAAAAAACAAAAACATTGTACATTAATTTGTGTCACTTCAGATGGCATGGCGGTCATAAAGTATTCTGTTAATCACATGATATGCACCAATGTCTTTTGGGAAGTGACTAATTACTTGTTTTGTGAGATTAGGAGCCAAAAACTGCATGATGCAATGATGTTCACTGCTTACCTTATGGGTACAAGGGTACAAGGGTACATACAGGGTATATAGTAAAAGTTAGTTATTATCTGAACCCATTAATATCTTTTTTTTTTTTTTTTTCAAACTCATTGGAAACAAACTATATGCCTTTTTCAATAAAGTTTCAGGAAAGTTACTGAAAGTGTGTTTTATAATCAGAGGGAAACTACCACAGTAAAAAAGTTCCTCAATAAGACCCAACAGAAACTTTGAAGCTTTTCTTATTATCAGGAAATCTTTGGGGAAAAGGAAATGAACATCAAATCCAATAATAAAGTCTTTTACTTTCATTTAATGTAATAAGCTACTTTGGAATCTATGTTTTCATAATGTGCCTCAGTCAGTTCCTTATTCAGAATAAGGCTTTGGGGCTTCCCCACTTATCATTAATTTAACTGCTGGATTTTTTTTTTTTTATATTGTGAGCATAATTTAATAATATAATGGTAGGCCCTTTAAAAATTAGGCTATATTTATGTATATGTTTACGTATTTCTATTGATGGAGGTTTAACACATGTCATCTTTCAGAGGCGCAGACTGGAATGAAACGGCTCTGGTCATGTGATTCTTTACACCAGCGTTCAATGTGCAATAAGTTAGGTACAAATATTATGCAATCTTTGTGTATGAATGTATATGAACGACTTATTTGATAAGCATTTTTTATAATAGACTGTATGTTTATATTCTAAATATTATCATAAAATGCCACTGAAAAAGCTTGCTTTTTTAAAAAAGCCGGCCGGCAGCCAACTGTGAATGGTGGGATGCGTGCGTTTATGCAGTCACGTCTACCATCCTAACTGACCTTGTTCACTTCAACCACTATCTCTAGCGATATAACATCCTCTCTTTGTGTAATAATTTCCTTTTGAATAGAGTACATGCCTAGTTCCAGCCTACTTCGAAATGTTGCTGAAAACTGCAGTTATGCTTGTCTTTAACTTTTAGAAGGAGCAAAGATTAAATTTGCGCGTTTGACTCTTTTCAGCGAATCGGTTCTTTTGAATGATCCGTTTTAAAGATTCACCGGCAAGACTACAACATTTCAGTAAAGCCGGTTTAGACTTTGTTGCTGCTTATGAAAGTGTTTTATAATAAATGTGTTTATTTTTAATTGCATGTGCTCTTATTCAGTTCATAAAAAACATAATATCCTTATTATAGCTAATTTACATTTATAATACCAGGCTAATATAAAAAAGAAGGTTTTGCCCATTTTAATAATATGCTATTTATACATACAAACTCAGTTTGTCCGGTACTTTGTACTTTGTAACATTTCTGGAAAGTAACGTAGCATTTTCATACTATTTCAAAGTCAGTGATTTGATGACTCGAGAACAGCTCAGTCCGATTCGTGAATAAAATCTCTCAGACCGGTTTAGTAAACTGGTTCAGCGGATTCATTAGAAAGATTCGACTCAAAAGAACGGTTCCTTTAATAGTACACCGCAGCCGTTCATTCATCCTTCAGCGCTTCTTAAGATTACTTCACAACAGAAGTCTGCACATATAGCCTAGGCTGCTATACTAAACAAAAGTTAAAAGACGGACCATCAAATTTTAGGTATTTAAAAAGCAGTTCCTACCTGTTTCGCACCGGTAGAGCCAGCACTTGTGAGGAGAGCAGGCTGATGCAATACACAAAAACCGGGAAAAGCGCTCTCATCGTGGGCGAATAATGTTCTCACGCCCCCTTGGTCAGGAGTGGGCTTCCAATGCACCTGGACAATATTGAATTTCCAGCAACTGAAGCTTCCAAGTCAGACCAAAAGTCCAACTTCAGGGTACTGTGGTGCTTCAACTGTTCCTGAAATGAAGAGGAGGAAAATATTAATTGATGACTACTAAATTTCTTTCTCCACGCGCAAATTAAAAACACATTAGACTACTGCAAGCATTTGCTGTGCATCAGATATCTAGTCATGCCAACGTTTAATTGCATTTAATATTCATATAATTTAATATTACACACAAAAGGGTTAAAGTCGTGCACAAAGTTGGCTGTATTAGTGCATCAGCTCTAATTAGTTGCCAACTAATTACAGCCTATTCCTTTTTCTTAGTTCCATTTTAAAACTCATTCTGATTATATTTTATTTAAGTGCATCATATATATAAAGGTTACTGACCTTTATCTCAGGTGAGGATCTAATGCCACGCGCAAAACTGTCTCGAGAATTTTCCCACGGGTGCGCACGCGCTCGCCAAGATCAAGTTCTTGTGAAGTCTGAGGTTCAGCTGACATTGAGGCGTTTAAATATGGACTGGGCGGGACTACAGCGCTTTTTTTCAAAGGTGTGTCGAATCCCATGTTCACTCCGGATCATGAGTCACATATGCGGGCAAGCCTGATTGGTATCAAACAGTTATTGCCCTATTCCTTTTATGCGTAACTTTGCTTGATATTGAATTTTTAGGGCTGCTTGTAAAATGCAGGCTATTAAATGATGGTTTGAATATAACAGGAATTCTTATGATTATGTCTTTAGGAGATCAGCAGTAGTTTTGCATTGTTAGACATTGTGATCAATAACAAAAGGCAAGTTTTAAACAGTAACAATATCATCATTTACAAGCATTTTTCACCTCGTTTTACTATCACACTAACATTCTCACGAAACCCCTTCTCTTGTGTTTATCTCTCAGCATTGGTGTGAGTGTGCAGAGGGGATAAGGATGCTAAGACTGCTTGACTTCCCCAGAAATTCAGGAGGGCAGGACGCACCCTCGCACGTCTCTAATCAATGTGCATTTTAGTGATAATTAATTGGTTAGACATTCTCTTCCAATTGTTGCAGAAAACTTCTTTTGCACTTTGGCGATATTATCTGCATAAGTCATTTTATATTATTCTGTAAGTCCTAAATGAACTATATAAAGAAGAGAGCACTTGTGTGGAGTTTGAATGGGATGTAGTGTTAGTTATTGTCTTATTTAATATGCATATTTTCACTGGAAACCCAAAAATATGAATAGTGAAACTTTAAATCGGCATGTCATTAACTATATTATTTAATATTTATTTACTTTTTTTTTGATCTCTCATTCACGGTCATGGTGCAGTTTTAATGCTAGTTGAGCATGTGACAAACAAACATTGAACTTGAAATATTTGTGGTGTCTCCTTTTTTCCTTGAAAAATCAAAGAAATGTCACAAGCTCAGTTCAGTTTTAGCCTCTAAATGATTTTTTTCGCCCATGTTTAAACAACAATTGTGCCATCAATAACAAATACACAAAAGATTAAGGGGATTTTCTAGATATCAAAATGCTGGGTAAAATCTAAGATTAACTTCTATTCTTCACAGTCTCTTTCTTTTTTCTTTAGAAATGTATCACGGCTCCGCAGTTGGACAATATATGTCACTCATTCAGGTCAGTGTTGGACATTCATTAAAGTTTTTTTTCCAGTCATAGTTTTAAATTAGCAAATGTATATTACATGTATTGGTATGTTATTGGAAAATTCATCAAGTGAAGTGTATAATGAACCAAGTTGACTGATTAATGAAGTAATTCTTAGACCTCTGCAGGATGTACGTGTCTACGAATTAACCAGATTGGCAAGTGTTTCCATTTACATAATCATGAAAAATCATGTGACAACAGAACTGTGAACTGGAGCCAAATTTCAGACGAGAGCAGTTGGTTTCCCCTCTGATCTCTCATTCACTATATGTGCCAATTAGTTTACATGAGTAACTACACGCCACAGCCAATGAATCCAGTACAAACCAAAACGCAAGCCGTCTATTAAGCTGTGGTGGTTTTCCGAAAACATATGATAATGTAAATGTTTTAAATTGGAGTTAGTTAAAAAAGCTTCCCACATAAATAATGAGTTTTAATAAATATGAGTATAGAAGGCCATATGATTGCATAAACCAATTTAATTAGGAATAATAGAGAATGGCTTGACGCAATGCCCAAACAATAGGCTTATTCTATGAAAAGAAATGACATGCAATGAGTACAAAAGAAGAATAAGGTCACACATGAGCTTGGGCCTCCCAAATACAAAATCAAGACACTACAATATAGCCTACTGTAAATAGGTGTAGAAATTATGTCATTTAAGTGCATTAGTCTAATAATGATAGATAGATAGATAGATAGATAGATAGATAGATGGATAGACAGATAGATAGATAGTGCTGTATTAGTAAGCTGTTGTCTCTTGTTTGCTGCCCCCTAGTGAACACTACTATTACTACACTGAATAAAGATCATCAATGTAATGAAAGTTTTTTGGGGTTCAAAAGAGAAATTTACAGCGGATTTGATCTCCCAGGGAAAAATTCTCATCACGTGCAAAGCGCACATAAACAACATCTTAAACATTTCAAACACAAAAACAAACCAATGATGGTCCTTGCGCTGAAATATCAGTGACGTCTTTAACCCGCACCCCCCCCCCCCTCCCCCTCCCCTGTAGGATGAAATGGTAAATCCCTGTGTTAAATCAATATGAAAACATGGTTGTTCCCACTGAGCCTGTTTCCCTCGCATGTTTACGATGGCCCATCGTCAAGTTTGAGAACACAACTGGTTTGTTATGGCTCACAGTCAAGTTTATTTGCACCGCTGTGATGGACAGTTACAGTCATGTTTGTTTTACTGCGCTTCTGTTTCTGTTCTGTTACTATTACCCATGAGTCAGTGCGCCTGTGTGTCTGTACGCCTATATTTACACTTAACTGTGGATCTGTGTGTGGGAATGGCAGTCTGTTTGAGCGGTTGTATTTGGGTGTGACTGCAGGGGAACAATGGATGTATATTTCCAAAAATACTTTCTATGAATGAAGACAAAGACACGAGTCTAAATGCTAGTGGATCAAATAGTTGGCAGTTTTAAAAGATGAATGAATGCTGGTTCATTAACAGACACTGACCTCCGTGGATGTTTCATCTTGTCATTTCATCATCCTCACATGACTCATTGTTATATACCAATCCTGCGATTGAACAGGATTAATCTGGCTGACACTGGTTACATTCTTCATTATTTTTATTGGACTTTTATTTTCATTTAGTTCATTAGCAGCATAAGCCACATTTTATCAAAGTACTTTATTATTATGAGAATGATTGTTTTGGATAAAATATTGCCAATATTCAATAGTAACAGTCATAAAAATGTCAATATCAACACATTAAGTATAAATTTTATTTTATACTTAAAATAAGTATAAAATAAGCATTGAAACAGGATTATTAGGGCTGTCAATTTAACTGTTTGATTTTTCTTATGATTTATTTATATTTTTTAGAAAGATACATCAAGAGGTAAAGAAAACGGACAAAAAGAAAAAAGTGCAATAGCAACAGAACAATATTTTAATGCAAATTATTTAGGTATTGCCTGTTTCTTTCTGTGTTCAAATTTGGTCAAATGTCACTTCCTTTCCATCTCACATGGATTGTTTAGGATGTTTCCTGTAAACAAGATGTTTCATGTTTTATGTTTGATGTTAAAACACAAATGTAAGGAACTCAAAAAGTTGAATTTACTATACACACTATAATCTGTGTGAGAACAAAAAAAAGATAATGGCAACCAAATGTTTATTTTTATTATTTTTTTTACAGAACAACAATTATATACCCATGCATATTTATACTGTTCACTGAAATACTCTTATAATAAAATAATGTCAACTCAAATGAATAGTTAATGTCCATTTATTCATACAGTGCAGTCAGCTGGTCTTTAGCGCAAAATAAACATTTCAGTAATTCACTGTTGTGAATTATTATTTTATTATTTGTAGGGCTGTCAATCGATTAAAAAATTTAATCGCGATTAATCGCATGATTGTCATGAGTTAACTCGCGATTAATCGCAATTTAATCGCACATTTTTATTTTCAAGATTCAAGATTTTTATTTGTCATGTACGCAGTTATACAGAGTATAACCAGCAGTGAAATGTAAGTCAGGTCCACTCCATGGACAGTGCAAATATATGCAGTACAACACAAGAATATACATAGATATAAATATGAAAAAAGAAAATAAAAATAAAAATAAATGAAGTAGAAATAAGAAATAAAATCTAAAATAAAATGTACAAAAAAAAATAATAATAAGTGTGCAGGACAGTATACTGTAGACTTAATAAATAATAATATAAGAAGGAATGTGCAAGAAGGATGTGCAAACAGGTTGTGTGGGGTATTTCCCTAGCAGTAATACGAATGGTAGAAAAATTATTAATAGCTTACTGATTATTAGTGGTTATTAAATGAGTCATGTTGGTGATTATGAGACCGAGTTTGAGTTTAGGAGCCTGATGGCCTGGGGGAAGAAGCTCCTCCTAAGTCTCTCAGTTTTTGCCATCATGCTACGGAAGCGCTTACCAGATGGTAGCAAAGTGAAGAGACGGTTGCCAGGGTGATTTGAGTCTTTGATGATTTATACAGCTCTGCTCTTGCAGCGTTTGAGGTAGATGTCCTGCAGGGAGGGGAGAGCAGACCCTGAGATACGCTCAGCTAAGCGCACAACTCTCTGCAAGGCTTTACAATCCTGATTAAAGCTGTATCCATACCACACTGAGATGCACTGAGTCAGTACACTTTCTATGGTCCCTGAATAGAAAGTTTTTTATTTGTTCTGAATGTACCTTAAATTAATACTTTTCAAGTTTTTAATACTCTAATCAACATGGGCATGGATAAATATGGATGCTTTATGCAAATGTATGTTTATTATTAATGAAACCACAGTCAACATAGAGCGTGAAGACTAGACATGTTTCAAAGGTCATAGATGTTTTTCAAAGAACTTGTTTATGTCTATTAGACACACGAAAAAAGAAATACCAGGTTCCCATTAGTTCTCTTTCTTTGCACTGAGCAATTTATTTACACAAACCTGTTTACATTTGCTAAATGCTAAATGTACATTTATTATTTATTATTTGTTTGCCTCTCTGTGCCCACATACTGTATTTTGATGAAGCTAAATTCTCAATAAAACTGTTTTCATTGGTATATTTTACTGTTTCTGTTGTCAGACAACGGAATGAATATGAAATAGTGACTAAACGCGATCCATAAACGCGATCAACATAACCAACTCTCCCTTCCAAGATGTTAATCTGCACAAAAAAATCATGATAATCGAGCCGTCGTCTGACGAAATCAAATACACATAAGATAAAGACAATAGCTATGCTGTGATTTCGGCTGTACTTGCATGTAAAATTAGAGAAGCAACATAATATCTGTGCTTAACTGAATTAAAGCGCTGCCGCGCGCTGAACAGAAACTGAGCACACTCAGTGTGTGAGAGAGAGAGAGAGAGAGAGAGAGAGAGAGGTGTGCGCGCGCTGGGAGAGCAAGACCTTGCGTTCGCGAGGCTGTACCGGCGATTCTCAGAAACTAAATAAGGTCTGGGCGCTTTTTTGAAGGGAAAAAAGTCGCTAAAGGGGTCTGCACTGTTGCTAAGTTGGCAACACTGTGCATCTCCATTTCTCCAACTACGGTTTGGGCCACGGGTCAAACAGAAAATACGCGCTGCGTTAATCGCGCGTTAAAACAATTAGTGCCGTTAAAATGAATTTGCGTTAACGCGTTATTAACGCGTTAACTTTGACAGCACTAATTATTAATAATAATTATAAAATATAAAAATATAAATATTTTTGATATGTGAAATGTATATTCATATTCATTTATATATTAATTAAATTTTAAAAATACATTAATAATTTTAATTAAGTCTTTTAATAATTTTATTAATTATAAACATTTTATAATGTCAACTTAAATCAATATTTCTTGTCCATTTTTTTTATATGATGCAGTCACATCGTCATTAACACAAAATAAAGTGATTAAATGAATATTATTTCAACACTTCAACACGTGCCTTTCTTAGAATGCATAATATTCTAATATAATGTGTATTTATATAATTGCACATGTTTTATATGAATTGTATATATTTTTGTTAAATATATATTCACATTTATATATATATATATATATATATATATATATTATAAAAACGTCATTAGAATTATATGCTTTGAAACACTGAAAAACACATTAATTAAACCTCTAATTGAGATCATAAATATTATTATAATAATTTTACTTTTTCACAAATGAAAAGCATGAGCCTCCAAAACACCCCATTTTAATTTTTTTTTTAAAATCAAGATTAGCAGAGTTTTCCTCACGGCTCAGATACTGTGATATAGGATGCTCTGAGATGACCTATGATTTATGAGCCAAGAGACGTCTTCCTGTCTATTGGTTTGTTGACAGGATGTCACATGATTTGCAAATCCGGCGAACAGCTCCGCTTTATATTCTCCCAATAGGCTACATGTCATGCGATGGAGGCCCAGACACCTTTAAACACACAGACAGAGCACTACCTTTAGAAACATGTGTCTACACATTTGCCCTTCCTGTCACATGGCCTCCGAACAAAGCAGCCCACGGCTCTTCCTGTCATCTTCTCACTTGTCACTTTTCTGTTTCATAAGATTATTACTCAGCTTCTGTTATGAGAAAAGACACCTTTTTGTATTCACATAGAAATCTTCTGCAATACTGAGTTCAATTTCAAGCTTCTCGGGCTGGATAAATAATAACCTCAGATATCCCACAATGCACCTTTCTTGCAGACACACAGGTGCAGTGGTTGCCCTTTTAGGTTGATAGTGTAATCGACTCTCTTTTGGGAACTGGATATGTAGGTGCCCAGCTGCACGGAAGACTTCACGAATGTTGCTTTTCTCAAGGCATTGTGGGAAACTTGATCTCTGTGTCCACTCAGGGACTGCACTCCTCTTTCTTCCTTTCTCAGTCTCAGTCTACTTTTTTATTTTTTAATTAATTTGCTCATTTTGATTAAAATGTGATTAAAGTGTCATGTGATCCACTTGACTCAATGAAATTACAGGAGTCGTTTGACTGGCAATCCTGACCTCAACAGATATTTGCTTATTTTGGACAAGTAGTTTGTTATTGCTGTGAACGTTCAGCTAAATTGAGAGTCGATGGCAGGCTGACAGTATAACGCGGCTGTGAATGTTTTTAATTCTGGTGTGATAAGTACTCTGGGTCAAAGGACTTTACACAGGAAGTGTTGGAATTTGTTTGGAGGCGTGTCGATGCTGACAGGCAAGGACGCAGGCCTCAGATTGTGGGATAGGGGGGTTATCCGGTAGGCCTTTTCAGCTTTTTCCTCTGTGATGAGTCTCGTAACTGTAACATTTATGCAACAACTGACTGTCCAAACTTTGTCTCTTTATAGCAAAATCCATGTACTCATGGAATCCGTGCAATTTTGTTGCCTAAGCAATGACAGCTGAGCTAATGTTTGAGGGGTGGAGATAAAAGGCAGGGGACTGAGGGGTCAAGAGCTACACATGGTTTGTACAGTGAAGAAAATTGTGCAGGATTTATTTATTTATTTATTTACTTTTTTTTTTGACAGTAATGAGGATCGAGATGACCTTTAGATAAAAACTTCTGAAAGCAGTTCACATGAGCGTGCTTGAGTGAAGTCCATAAAACATTGCATTTGATTTTATGCAAAAATAAAATAAAATAAACAAAGTTCTTGTTTTTTTCCCCCCCTGCTTAGTCTTGGGTGTTTTGGCAAAAAAAAAAAAAGTGCTTTAGATCAATTCGAATACATCCAGAAAGCATTTGTGTATATATATATATATTTTTTTTTGCATGCCTCCCAATAATTTGCATGCAACAGAACAAGACAAATAATAATAACAAAAGTTTTTTATTCAAATTATTTATGCATCGCCTCTATATTCATGCAAATTTCTCAATGAATTTAGTCAAATGTCAGGTTATATATTAGCACAAATGACCAGCTGACTGTATTGTATAAATAAATAATATATATATAATTTACATTTAAACCCAAACATCATTTTACTTATTAATCTCTCTATTTATTACAGCTGTCCATATAGAACTGTTAATGTCACAGTTTCATGGCAATATATGTTTCCTATTTGCACAATAAATTTTTTTTAAACTGTGAAAATATTGGAATACGCCTTTCACCATTATTGTAAGGCCATTAATACTTATAACTGATAAAAACAACTTCTTTTCTGTAAAAGTATGTGACCCTGGACCACAAAACCAGTCATAAGTAACATGGGTATATTTGTAGCAATAGCCAACAATACATTATATGCCTCAAAATTATCGATTTTTCTTTTATGTCAAAAATCATTAGGATATCAAGTAAAGATCATGTTCCTTGAAGATATTTTGTACATTTCCTACCGTAAATAGGCCTATATCAAAACTTAATTTTTGATTAGTAATATGCATTGCTAAGAACTTCATTTGGACAACTTTAAAGGCGATTTTCTCAAGAGTTTAATTTTTTATCACCCTCAGATTCCAGATTTTCAAATAGTTGTATCTCAGCCAAATATCATACATCACCATACATCAATGGAAAGCTTATTTATTCAGTTTTCAGATGATGTGTAAATCTCAATTTAAAAAAAAAATCGACCCTTATTGTGACTGGTTTTGTGGTCAAGGGTCACATATTGTCTTGTTAAACATAATATGTATTTTACATACAGTCCATTAAAAAAAGTTATACAGTATGTGGTAAGCTAACCAATTATTACATTTTTATTGTAGTATTTTTTACATTTTTAATTTGTTTTTAATTTGTATTTTTTTATAGCGTATCTAGATGACCACGCAACATTCTGAGCGCGCGCCCCTCCCTGCCGCTGCGGAGCTCAGTGCGCATGCGCAGACCGCTGTCAGGGCACGGCACACTCACAGCGACAGTATGGCGGCGGGCTGCTGCTGGAGGGATGCTGCTGTCGCCGCTGCCTTCACAATGTGATCGGAATATCGTCTACCTGCAGAAAGACTAAAGTCAACCCCGAGGCCTGTCGCCGTGATCTCGATAAGATGGCCAGGCTCGCCGATTACTTCGTTGTAGTCGGCTACGATCTCGATAAGAGAGGTAAGAGAGACACACGGCAAGCGATTCTTCCTCCTCCTCTCCCCCTCCTCCTCCTCCTCCTGATCTGTTAGATTGGAGTGTATTAGTCGCGGTTTATTCACGGTAAACACCGCAGAAGGCGGAGGGAGAGGGACGCAGCCTCGACACAGCTGATTCCGTCTCGGGATTGGCGAGCTACTATCAGCCGCGGATGTCCCAGGCCTCTAGATCTCAATCCCGAACTCAAAAGCCGAACCCGAACGAAGTTTCACGAAGCGCCTGCATATGCCCTTTTACACTTTTGCTTTAAGGCTGATAAGAAGTTTGCCAGCGGGTACTGTTTTGTTGTTTTGCCAGGGTGTGACTGTTCTAATAGGGATTTATCAGTGTAACCTTTGCCACTGGTGATTGTCATGTAACAGCTTGTTATGCTGTCCCATAATAGTCTCTCAAGTTGAATAGAAAAGTAAAAGCTCATCTCTAAGACATGTCAACAAACATCAATAACATGCAGCATGGCGTCTAAACGTTACAAGTTGCCTACTTAGACAGGACCTGTGATGCACAAAATGCTATCTTGGTAGGGAACACACTAGCTTTTGTTTTTGGGGTTGTTTATTAAGCGTAGCAGTGCTTCAACCTGCAGGATGTTGCTTTATTGAAGAGAAAGTTTCCCATGAAGTGGAAATTCGGTCAGGGTTTTGTCGTTCTGAACTTGAATGAACTTAATTGTTTAGCAAAAGACAAAAAGAGACAATGTCGTGTTTGGACTATGCAGTGGCAATGAATAATGACTGAAAATGTCAAGCTAAACTTACAATAAAAGCATCATAAAATGTTCCCACGTTGTTTGTGGGCTATATTGCAAGTTTTTGTGAAAAAAGACCCAAATATAAGCTATTTTGCCTTATTTGACACAACATCTTCAGTCACAAACAATCCATCATCATTGTTTAAAGAGCTACCAGAACGTTTTGCATAATTTCCCCTTTTATATTCCACAGAAGAAAGAACATTAAATGATTTTGAAACAACATTTTGTTGTAAATAATAACAGAATTTTCATTTTGTCAAGAACCCATTTTTCTAAATATCTTCTTTGGGTTTTTGAAGAAAAAATAAAGACATACAGGTTTGGAATGACATGAGGATGAATTTAAAACTTTTTTTGAAGTACAACATAGACAGTAAATTGTGAGAAAAAAGAGGGGTGTACTATCACTTTAAAGTATATATTTATTTTAATTTGAGTGAATTTAGTGAGCTTAGAGTATCTGTAAAATCCTGCTCTTAGTGTGTTTTGTTATCGGGAGGTTGAGTGTTTTGGTGAGTGGCCTAGATTCGTGCCATATAATGGTCCCGGTGAGCATGCATAATTTACCAACCCTCATCTGAAAGAAAGCAAGTTGATGGAAACTCGCATTAAACATTTGAAACCTTTATTTAGAGAGCTGCCTCCATGCATGTCTTATTCCTTATTTATAAGGCACACAAAAAACATGGTGAGTCCCTTTTTACAGTATCGGGGTCTCATGAGATGGATATGCATGTTAAATTACATGTTTTGTGCAGTGGTCCGCTTCAAGAGTTGTTTGGTGTGCAGAAAGGTCTTTGCTTTTTGCTGCCCGTGAGACGCAGCTATTCGTATGTGGCCGTAAGTGTAGTCTGGCAGGATGTTGAAAGGCTGCACGCTCTGCAGAATGTCTTCCTTTCCTGTTTCTAGCCTGCTGCTGCATTTCAGCATCTGGTAAGCAGACCTTCAAGTACAGTAAAGGTGTG